>JABUQX010045275.1:17500-26186 GCA_015478945.1 Trachelipus rathkii | reverse complement strand
TGCCATATATATATATATATATATATATATGCGCCAACCAAAGAAAGTAAATCCGCATGATATCTCTTAAACTAAGATAGGTACAAGAAAACTAATAACTATATATGGAACTCCGCCTATGAAATTTTATGCTGAAAATGTTTTTTTTTATAATATCTTCAAAACTAAGATAGGTACAAGAAACTAATAACATATATGGAATCAGCGTATGAAATTTGTAGGAAAAAATGTTTTTTTTATGTGCTAATAATATATTTGGAATCAGCGTATAATTTTTTTTATTTCCTTAGAGGGCTCGAGCCGACGGTGGGATAGATGGGGGACGAATTGGCTAAAAGGAGGTAACACTCTGGAGTACCATCTCAAGGGTAAAGGTTCAAACCCACTTAGGACCATTTGAAATATACAAATAATTATTGCGTTTATTGCACAAATATCTTT
This sequence comes from Trachelipus rathkii, assembly GCA_015478945.1. Lineage (NCBI taxonomy): Eukaryota > Metazoa > Arthropoda > Malacostraca > Isopoda > Trachelipodidae > Trachelipus > Trachelipus rathkii. The sequence goes on along the minus strand of JABUQX010045275.1, from coordinate 25,745 downwards.
GAATATCTATTACCGTCCGGTTAAATTACTCCAGTGTTGCCCTGACCCGAGTGTTTAGCTGGGAGGCCCGTCGGAGGTTAGGGTGTCCAAGACACGCCTTCGCTCTTGGGAAGCTAAGCTTTCAGAGGTAAATGATGGGTTTCCTTTTTTTAGCCAATCGTGGTCTCGAGGTACACTCTGGAGTACCATCTCAAGGGGTAAGGGTTCAAACCCACTTAGAACCATTTTAATATTTTTGTTTTGTTTTTTTCTTATATATATATATATATATATATATATATATATATATATATATATATATATATATATATATATATATATATATATATATATATATATATATATATATATATATATATATATATATATATAAAAAAAACAAAAAAAAAAAAAAAAAAAAAAAATTTTTATGATAAAAAAAAAACAAATAAATTTAAACCTTTTTCACTTCTGTTTTAAGATCTAAATAACATATTAATTTTTCTCCCTTTCCATAAGCAGAAAAATAATAAAGGCATAATGATGAAAAAAAAGTAAGTAAATTAGCCCGTATTTAGTCGTGCGGTAAGGCCTATTATTGAGTATTATTGAGTAACATTTTTTTTCTCTATGGAGAATGCAATTCATCGCCCTCATTGTATTGTATATTCGACCATATTTACTAATAGAATAAGGGCTATTTTTCTTTTAGAAGCGGATTTTTTTTCATGTTTTGCATGCAAAAAAAAAATCATCATATAAAATTTAATATTATAAAATATATAATATTTAATATTATATTATTTTCATCCCACCAAAGTATACATGCTGTAATTATTTTTTTACTTAGCATAGGAAGCATTCATCCCCAGATCCCATGAAACCTGACCCCACACATTTATATATATATAATATATTATATATTTGAACAGCTTTATATTTATGAACTTACAATATTAGCGATTTTGAGAATTCCAGTTGGAGTTTTGAGATAGCCAATATTGAACATTTTGATTTCCGTTGAAATTGTGCAGAGATTTAACTTTAAATGCTAGTTCCAAATTCACTTTAGATTTCAAGTTTTTCTCCTCTATTCTTTAAAACATTTGAGTAAGGATCAAAATATTCCTGAACTTGTAATTTTTCAAATACTAGAAAAAAAGCACATATTTTCATTTTACATTTCATTCTTTAAATCTTATCTTTAAGATAGTGTTATCATATCATTGGGGAAAGTAACATGCAGTAATTTCGAAAACTAATTGTGATTCACATCAAACAATCAGAAAAGCCTACAAATATAGTATACACACATTCACAGCTATATATATATATATATATATATATATATATATATATATATATACAAAAACCCCGATATAGCATATAGCATATGTATATACATATATATAAAAATATATATATAACACACATACAAATATATATATATATATATATATATATATATATATATATATATATATATATATATATATATATATATATATATATATATATATATATATATATATATAGTTTATATATATATATATATATATATATATATATATATATATATATATATATATATATACACACAGCACGACAGACAGACTGAACTCACTCCTGGATGACCTAGAATTTAGCCCTGGGTGCAAGATTACATTAATTCCCTCCAATTATGGGAGTATTATCGCCGAAAGGAGCAGGGGTAAAGCCAGGCCCACAGGTCGTATTTTATGCTACTTTGCTCTTGTCCTCCTCCTACTCATTCATCTATGTCTCAAGTCTACCTTTTCTGTCCATCTCTTCTTTCTTTGTAGGGAGACTACTTCTCCTCCGGTCGGGAGATGTCGAGAGCAATCCGGGTCCCCCTAAATATTACTGCCCTATTTGCCAACAACAAGTTGGACGAAATAGCATTCAATGTGTTAGTTGCCTAAAATGGGTACACCTGACCTGCTCACCATTCTGAACCCTCCCCAGATGCAACACGGGCTACACCTGGTGCAAGCTTGTAACGCCCCACAGATACCCAACCAAAACCCTCTTCTTGACACACAAATCCCCAAACACTCACATAACTAACAATTCAATTCAATGGCTTAAACCAACAAACGCTAGAACTTAAGCCATTTTCCTTAAAAACACAATATCCACATAGCTATCATACAAGAAGCACCTTCCTCGCCCAAAACACCCCTCCCCCATTCTATGGGTTACGGATGCATAATACTCCCCTTCCCAACCCCCTCAACGCTCCCTTTTAACACAGATTCATAATAGCATCCAATAACATAATACAACTACTAACACTTCCACACCATTCCCCGCCGCATTAATAAAATCCCAAGACCACCTACAACATCTTCAACCTTTATATTCGCCACCCCACCACCCCAAACCCGCCCCCAAATAACCTCACACACCCCTATCAACAATAGCTACATACCCAAATCTCATCCTTGGAGGCGACTTAAACGCCCACCACACTGCCTGGTATGAAGACTACCCATCCGACCCCCAGGGTAATCAATTCCTTAACGAATTAGAATCCCTTGATATCCTTAACTCTAAAAATCTCCCCACCAGAATCCCTCCCCAAGCCAACCAATCCCCTGCCTCCCCAGACATCACATTCTGTTCCCCCTCCCTACATCACAGACTAACTTGGGACACAACCACCGACCTACAATCAGATCACCTCCCCATCCTCATTTCTCTGGCCTCCCCCCACCAAACTCCCCCCAAAAAAGATCACCACATACACTAACTACAAAAAAGCCGTAAATCCTACACCAATACATGACATAACATCTTTACACACCTCCATCATTCATTTAAACAACACAATTATTAAAAAAGCCAACATCTATATACCTAAGGGTCACAGAAAATCCTACAACCCCAAACTATCCCCCAAAATCAGTCAACTTATTAAACAAAGAAACTCCCTCCGAAAACTCCGACCATATACCACATTAACCACAAACTAAATAACTAACCCAGTGGTTTTCAAACTTTTTAGGTTCAAGGCACCCATAGCTCATCAAGAATTATTTGCGGCACCCATATATTAAATATATATATATATATATATAGTATAATATTTATATATATATATATATATATATATTATATATATTATATAATATATAGTATATTATATATTATATATATATATATAATATATATATATATATAGTATATTAAATATTATATATATATATATATTATATAATGATACTATATATATATATATATATATATAATATATTTATTATATAATATATATATATATACTATAAGTATATATATATATATATAATATATATATATATATATAAGAAAAAAAAATACCACTAAATTTGAATAATTTCTAATTCTTTTTTCTGAGCAATAATTTCCTTGAACTGAGAAGACATTTCGTTAGAGAGCGGCACCCGCAAATATAGCTCGCGGCACCCTGGGGTGCCGCGGCACACAGTTTGAAAACCACTGAACTAACCTAAACATTCAGATCTCCAATCTCATAACCACCAACACCACTAAGAAGTTTACAGAATACTTACAAAGCAACATCCCTCACAGTATAGATAAATAAGAAACCTAGCAGGTTATCAAATAAACACATTTGCAAAACAACCCCCTCCTCAACACGACCCCATCCTTGGCCCGAAAACGCCCTCCCTTCCTCAAAACAGCAAGCAGACTAGCATCGCAAAACACTATGCTAATATCTCCCGTAAACCAACCCACCCCAATAATAGGTTAACAAAAAAACAATCAAAAAATTTCCCTCAGATCACAACCCTCCACTTCCATTTACAACCAACATGATATCAGAGACAATCAAAACCCTTAAAAACTCACCAGCAACAGGCCCGACTCAATCTCTAACTTCCACCTGAAACACCTAGGAGGAAAGGGCCAAATTCTTCCCACCCTTTCAACCAAACAAAAAGAAAAAATCTTAACAAATCCTGGAATACTCAATTATGAATATCCCCCAATCTGGAAAACAAGCATTCATTCTCCAAAACTTAAACCCAAAAGACTCTTAAACTCCCGCCTCCTCCTATCGCCCAATCTCTTTCCTCTCCACCAATTAGAACTGGCTGGTAGAAACTAATATTAAACAAAATATCCCCACACATACCCTCTCCAGAATTCCAACACACGATTTAAAGGCAATCATTCACAACAACAGCAATGCACCTCCCTCACCCACACAGTTATTAATGGCTCAAACAATCCCCATTAACATAGGATCCATACTCACAGCATCAACCAATAAACAAAGCCTTCCACACTGTCCCCACCATATCATCCTTAAACAAAAAAATCTTCAAGTCCCGCCCTAGAAAACAATGACAAAAAGTGGCTCTCAAATTTCCTCACCAAATCGAATAACGCCAAAGTCCTCCATAAAAAACACCCTCTCACACTCCATTAAACTACAAAACGGTGTACCACAGGGTCTGCCAGTTCTCCTTCCATTCCCTCTTCAATCTCTTCCCACAGCAGATATGCCCACCCCTACCAACCAATCCACCAAACTAATTACATATGCATTCGATATCACAGTCCTCATTTCCCAACATCCATGTAAATACAGCCACCCAACACACCCAAGAACCTACAATTATTAGAAATTTGGTTACTCACCAATAGAATGACAGCCTCCCCCCTCAAATCCTTCCATTCACCCCCTAGTCAAGACGCACCAACCAATCCACATTCCTACCCAATAATCTTCCTGAATCAACAATCCTTCCCCCTTTAAACCAAAACCCCAAAAATATTAGGACTCACTTACGACACTCATGATGACTTTCTTCCCCACATCAACCAAATTGGACTTCTTCAACCGCGCAACGGTAAATGAAACACCCTCTGAACCCTCTTCCCAGCACAAACTTCAGACTACAGAAAAAACACACCCTTACCCAATCTACAAACAACTCCTTCAGACAAATATAAAACTATGCCTCCCCTGCATGGTTCTCAGCACTGTCACAATCCAACTTAAACAAATTACAAATTACACAAAACACTGCCCTTAGAATAATCAATGGATGTACTAAAACAACCCTCATCCAGCATTTACATGACGAGATGAGACACATATCCTTCCCATCCCTACCCACTTGAAGATGGTAGGGATACAATTTTTCCAGAAAACACTCAATCCAACCCATCCATGCCACCAAATACTCTCCAAACCCCCCCCCCCCCCAAAATCCCCCCCCCCCTCACCAGCCAAACTTTATAATGACATCTACAACAACATCCCCCCTCCACCCCTAAATAGGTCTTGGCTCACTCACATCCATACACAATTAACTAACATATATCTACAAAACCGCCCCAATAACAATCTACTAAACACCCCATCCACCAAACTATCCTCCCCTACAGAAGAATCACTGTCCAGAGGAGACCAATTTTACCCTCGCCCCGAGCAGATCAAGGGTCACCCCCAATTTTTGCATAATAAATGTCAGAATTCAACTTGACAAACAGTTGCTTCCCCATCTGCAAACTTGATGTGTATATCCCAAGACACCATGGAGCACCTCCTTCTGGAGGCCCCCGCCTCCTCGACCCCCCGTACTGTCTTCGCTATATCTTCTCTTCTTGACCTGTGGAACCGCCCAAGAGCGGTGGCTGGCTTTCTAGAGGCAGTCTGGCTCCTCCAAAAGGTGGGCCAGGGGCAGATATATATATATATATATATATATATCATATATTATTATATTTATATATATATATTATAATATATTATATATATATATAGATTATATGATTATTATATATATATATATATATATATATATATATATATATATATATATATTATATATATATATATATATATATATATATATACCGTAACTTTATATTGAAAGTTATATAAAAAAAAAAATTTTTTTACATTTCTTTATAGTTAAAAGAAAGTTCATTTGAAATTCCGATTCCAGCCAGATTAATTTTTGGGATTCCAGCTAAATCTGATTCCAGCACCTCTAATCTAAATACCCCAAAAAGGAACAGGCTCTCGCCAGATATTAGTGAAAGCTTAATGTTTTTGCATCACAATTTGAGAATTTTTGAATTTGAGTATTGAGTGATATCTATCTTTATCTTAAAGGAGTATATTATTATTATGTCATGCTTGAATAATAGCGTTTTTTATTTTGTCTTTTCAGCGGATTAATTGAGGTCTCTTCTTTCATTATTTTCATTCTTTATATTGTAGCTAGTTAAAGAATCTTCTTGTAAATTGTAATCATGTTAAATCATAAAAGATAGTAGCTAAACTTTATTAATACTTACTGGAAAATGGAAATGAAATATTTTTCATAAAAAAAACATAAAAAAGTCATTAATATTATATTTCATTTACTATTCCTTAAAGATACTATTTTAATTTATATAATATACTTGGGCACACCCAACTATGAAATAAATGACTAAATATTGGTTGTACAGGGAATGCAATCCTGAGTTGCCTAGCAGTACACAAATGTTCTATCTTATTACTGTGTATTTATTATATTAATTAAAGTATCAGTATCAGTATCAGCCTCTTTTCTGGTATCGGTACATCCCTAATATATATATATATTATATATATATATATATTAAATTATATATATATATATAGCAATATATTTAACAAATAATATATATATACTAGTATATATATATACTATATATTATATATATATATAATATATATATATAGTACAGTATACATTAGAATAACTCTGTGATCAAAATCAAAGGTTTAAATATTACAAAATTTGATCATAATTAGAAAAACAAAACAAAACGTCGCCCTCCATCGGTAAACAAACAAAGATTTTAACATATATAAAAATTTAAATAAATAACCTACACCTACAAGTCAAAAAAATTTCCCCAATTTTGAAAAAAAAAAATTTTTAAATTGAAAAAAAATTCTAAGATCTGGTGAATCTCGTAGAATTAAGATATCGGAATTTCGATTTAGATGCATTTTGGGAAGTCTATTTTTAACATTTTCCATGTAAAAAATTTAAAATTTTAAGCTTATTTTTAAAGTTAAGTGTTTTCAATTTCGGATGAAAACCAGTCGGGCGTCGAGAAAAACCGGTCAGGAAAAACTTATATAAAAATGTCCATTTTTTTATAGTTTTTAATAACATTTTTTTTAGTTTTTATGTATGGTAGACTACAAGACATTTGTTTAATGTTTTGTATACCTATCTTTCTTATTATTAATAATAATAATAATAATAATAATAATAATAATAATACATAATATAATAATTTCTAAATAATACTTAATAATAATAATAATAATAATAATAATAATAATAATAATAATAATAATAATAATAATAATAATAATAATAATAATAATAATAATAATAATAATAATAATAATGAATAATAGATAATATTTATTATATAATAATAATAATAATATAATAATATAAATAATACCTAATTAATAATAATAATAATAGTATAAATAATAAATAATATTAATAATAATGAGAATATTATTATATTATTATTATTAATAATATAATAATAATAATAATAATAATAATATAATAATAATAATAATAATAATTATTTTATTTTCATCATTATATGCTAAATAAACTTAAAAATTGGAATTCTCGCTTTTATCAAATAATAATAAATAATAATAATAATATTTACACTTTTTAACAAAATAGGGCACTTTATATTACGAGTAGGCCTACGTACGCACACGTAAACTTGTTGACAAAAATATTTACCATATTATAATTTAAATTTGACAATTAATAATAATAATTAATAATAATAATAATAATAATAATAATAATAATAATAATAATAATAATAATAATATTAATAATATAATAATAATAATAATATTAATTAATAATAATAATAATAATAATATTATTATTTAATTATTATTATTATTTTATTATTACCGTTAATTATTAATTATTATTATTAATATTATTATTAGTTTATTATTATTATTATTATTATTATTATTATTATTATTATTATTATTATTATTATTATTATTATTATTATTAATAATAATAATAATAATAATAATAATAATAATAATATTATTATTATTAAAATTGATTGTCATAATTTAAATTATATTATAAATTTTTTTTGTCAACAAGTTTATGTGTGCGTACGTAGGCCTACTCGTAATATAAAGTGCCTATTTTGTTATTATTAAAAATGTTAAATTATT
>JABUQX010045275.1:0-12500 GCA_015478945.1 Trachelipus rathkii | reverse complement strand
TTACTTAATCGAGGTACACAAGCATATTGCTTTATCACAAATTTCATGCAAAATGACTGCAATTCTATAGTTATTTCTTGTTTACAAATACCAATCAGCTGCTGTGATGGAGCCAGGATTTGGAATAAACAGAAATAAAAACATAGCAAATGGTGTATATTACAAATAATTGATCAACTATTCTGATGGAGTTTATCCATTTGGAAGAAATTATATTTAAAGTTTATTTTATTAAATGAAACATTCATCAATTCAAACGGGCCTACCACGCGGCCATATTGTTTGTTACATTTTTGCATAAGCCCATCCTAAATTCAACATTTTTTACTACTATGCACATAGTTTGACAAAATGAACACAAACTCAAGTATTACTTAAGTTTCGTAAGCACAAATGCAAAAATGAAAACGACTTTACAATACAGCAGTTTTCGTTTTTGTATTAGTGCTTACAAAACGTAAGAAATGCTCAAGTTTGCGTTCGCCTTTGTCAAACTTCGGACAAAAACGTAAGAAATGCCGAATTTAGAGCTTGCTTCCAAATAGGTAAACTCCATCACAATAGTAGATCAATTATTTGTAATATAAACCATTTGTTATGTTTTTATTTGTTTATTCCAAATCGATTAACTCCATCACAACACTGACTTTAATTGTTTGTAAAAAAAGTAAACTTTGTAAGAAATCACGGTCATTTTTTGCACGAAATTCGTGCTAAAACTGTGTAAGCATATTTTACCGAGAGCAAGCGATGACAAATGACAAAAGCGAAAACGGTCTAGGTGAGATAGATAAAGAAATTATCGGAAAAATTGCGGATAAGCTCTTCAAACTTCAAAATTTTCAACAGCTGTTTTAGAAAGAAAGCCACGCTACATTTTCCAACGTCGAATGTAAGAAACATTTAGATTTTTTCATAAACAAATTTTTTTTTTTTTTAATTTTCATTGTAAACTTAATGGCATTTTTGAAAATATTGTAATTAAATAATTTTTTTTAAAAATATTAGGCGTTTTCCTTCAATTTTTTTTACCACAATAAATACCAAAAATATTTGTGATAATAAAAATAAACTTTTGTTACCTAGCAAGAAAAATTCAGATTGTTTTAAGTTTTGGCGGCAACATTTCCCTCTGAAAAGTACAGTGCACACATACACAAGATGGTCCGAAAATTATAACATTGGATTGAAGTAATATATATATATATATATATATATATATATATATATATATATATATATATATATATATATATATATATATATATATATATATATATATATATATATATATATATATATATATATATATATATATATATATATATATATATATATATATATATATATATATATATATATATATATAATATATATATAATATATATATATATATGTAATGGGGAATTCCATACAGTCCTGTACCCTCAGGTAATCAAGTAATCAAGTAAGGTTATAAAATGGTAATTCATAGTTTTAGTTTAAAATATATTCACAAAGGTATGAAATTGTGAATATCCTATATTTATTGGTTTCTATTTTTCTTTATTATGTTCCAATTTAAGATAATAAACAATTATTATGTAATATCTTAATCTTATTTTTTCAAGAGCAAAGTATTACTTTAACCTTTAGTTTTCATTTACAAACGAATTTGTTTCTTTAAAATATCTTAAACATTCGTTTGTCTGGATTCATATTTTTCCCACTCTTTGTAATTTGTTATATTGGGAAACTTTTAATTCATTACATAATTGGATTTCATTCAGGTTAGTAGTTTTGTATTTCAATTATCAAATTTTTACTGTTATATTTGTACTACATAAACAAAATGCTATAATTGGAGATAAGATGATCGAAGTATGAGAATATGACATTAAATGCAATTTAAAACTTGTGCTTATGCAGGTCAAGGGAACTGACTTCATCTGCAAGTTCTCAACCTCAACCTGCATAGTTGACGTCAATTTGAAAGAGAAAGAAACCCCAAAAGAGTTTCTTAACTAGATAGGGGTAAGATTTGCTACATTTATTGCATGGCATGATATATTTATATTCCCTTATTCCCCTTAAATGCAGCATCTCTCATTCTTAAATATAATCCCCTTCTTTCTAAATAATTGTAAAGCATTTATTCACTAAGTAAAATCTTCTTATCCTATCGTCCTATCAAATAATAAGCTCCTAAAGCAAATTCCCTTAAACTATTTAAATACTAAATTTAACTTAACTTTGCTTACTGTGATGGAATCTAATCTAATTTAGTTTTTCATTTCCATTACAGGTTTCTATCTTTGGATGAAATTTCTATCTTGGACGCAATTTCTTTTTTCTGGCTTATTTTTATTTTTCCCGGATTCTCTTATCTTTTATGGATTACTCCACTTTGTTTTGAAGTATCTCTTACTTGGAAGTAAATTAATTCCTTTTTGACCTGATATAACCAAATGACCACCGACCCATGTAAACCATAACAGAAAACATGCAATAAATGAAGCAAAGATTTCAACAATAACAGCAACTTAAGTTAAGTGTTAAGTTGTTTGTTATTCTTAAATAAATTAATAAATCGTAAAGCCCTATTAAAGCCAGAAGGCACTTTTGTAAAGCATTATAACTTCATAAAGTACAAAGCAAAACGTATAATAATGTTTGAATGCCATATTTACAATTACCCCTTATACTTGCGTGATCACATTTGAGCCGATTCCGCCACTTAAAAGGACTTCTGTGTCCATAATTTGTAATAATCCAAGCATATTTAATTTCTCTCCTATTTCCGGCTCGGTAGAGGGTTTCTCTAAGACTGGAAATAGGACTGGAACGTGTTTATTACTTTATTTTCGTTACTTAATCTATCATATATTGAGTCATTAGCCCTAATAAATATATATTCTTATTCTCTTTCGCTACCTATCCCTTGGTTATTTTTCTTTGGTAAATAATATTGAAAGGTTATATTTATATATTTATATTTACACACAAAAGATTCAAAAACCCCCCATCCATCTTTAATAAACGTACACATATCCCGACTAACCTTTCACACAAACATCATCAATACAAGTGAGCACCTTTTCGTGAACATAGGTAATGGTGTCCTGAAGATTTTGATGGAACCACTGTTGGAAAATATTCTTACCTAATTCTTTCCCTCAGAAAAGAATTGGTGTAAAGGAAAGGTTAAGATTAAATCATCAAGAAGTTAGTCTTCTCTAAATTTATTCCCCTTTCTTTCTCCCTTTTTCTTTTATTTTTTATTTTATATGGGTAATCATAATGTTCCAATAATCTTTTTGGACAGTTGGAGATCAGAATAACTAAGTGCTGCAACTCATTGTTTTTCAACATTATAGTCTTCAATTCTCTTCCCTTGGACAGCCATTATCCTGGTCTCCGTTACATATATATATATATATATATATATATATATATATATATAAATACCATATATATATATATATATATATATATATATATATATATATATATATATATATATATATATATATATATATATATATATATATATATATATATATATATAATTATCATTATTATTACCATTATCCTCATTAGCAGTATCACCAATATTACTATCACTAATATCATCATTATTGCTATTATCATTATTATTCTATAAACTATATTTCACACAAAAATCCCTATATTTCACTATTCACTATATTTTACCTTTATTATTATTCTTACTATTATATTATCATTTTCTTCAATATTATCACTATCACTATTATATGTACTACTACTATCATGATTCCGTCAGTTGGTCTTTGTTATCAAACTGTTGTTATTAAGTTGAAATTGGAGTTTCTTTCTGAAGTGTTTATTGCATTTTGGGAACTAATTTTGATATAAAAATTTTTCCCATGGGGAACCATGGGAGAAAGCGCAAAAAGAAACAAAAGAAACGTGGTAGATTGGTGGAAGATAAGGGAAGTGCAAATTCGTTGGCTAACACTGATGTTGTGGGAGAGGCAGGACTGGATTTAGAGTTTCTTTAATCTTCTGGATCTTCCTTTTCTGATACTGATTCATAAATCTGTGATGTCACTCAGGAAATGTGCTGGGCTGATGTTAATTTATTTCCTGAAACACAGGAATTTACAGTTTACCTTCTACTTCTAGATCTGGTACATCTCCATTGAATAATTTTAAAGGATTCAGTCATAGAAGTGCTATCAGGGCCTCACATGAGGATCCACATAAGCTTTTGTCTGATGGGCAGGGCTTGTAGCGAGTTTCTTATCAAAAAAAGTGAAAAATGTGAATGAAATTTTGAAAAAAAATGACAAATGCTGAAAAAAGTGGAAAAAAAAATGACTGAAATGCTGACAAAAATTACATATTTTTGAGAAAAACGTGAAAAGAATTTACAATTTCCATTACTAAAATTCAATGTGACCTAACTTATTTACTATAACAACATGATATTTACTTAATATTTTGAGATGCTAAGAACTATGAAGTAGGTTTTAAATATAAATAACTGAAGATGAACGTATATAATAATGAAATGTTAGTTTTAGAAAGTCATAATGTAAAGAAAATGGAATAATACTATACTTGAAAATACACTTACTGTATTTGGTTACAGAAGAAACAAGCTAATAATTATAAAAATTAAGGGTAATTAAACTTTTTTGAAAAAGTCTGAAATGAGACTTGTTTTTCGTTTTTCAACAGCAACCTGTAAATTTTCCACACTACGTCTTTTTTCAGATGCCTCTTTCTGAGCATTAGTGACACCTTCCAGCATCGCTTGGGCCAAGCTTGCTTCACTAAAATCTTTTTCTTTAAAGCTCTCTTCAATCTTTTAGCTTCCAACAACAGTTTGCCTGCACTTCTCCACTTTGCTCTGCCTCTTCTTTTCGTAGTTTCTTCAGCATTTGTTTATCATCAGAATTTTTTCCTTTTTGTCAAGTTGTTTTTTTCCTCTTCAGCAATTTTTTTGTCTTGTTCAGCCTTTGCAGCTTCATATTCGAGTCTCCTTTTTTCTCTTTCTCTATCCAAGTAAGCAATATATTGTTTATATGCTAAACGTCCCATGGAAAGGAGCTCTGGAGTTAGAGAAATAAGGTAAGGTTTGTTATCATACATTTTAAGAGAACTTTTAACAGTGATTAAAGCATTTAAAGTTGTTCTCTCTCTGACATAGATGACCTGGTACTTGTAAGAGTTCTGCCTGATGTGGAAAATACTCTTTCCACATCTGCATTACCATGTGACAGCGACAGTGAAGCTTTTACTACTCTTTCAACTGTTGGAAATCTTGAAGTGTTTACTGATGAATCGGTTTTATTAAAAAACTGAGCCCAATACAGATCTATAGATTTTTTTTCTGACTCTAGTTCAGCTTTTTCCAATTTTATTAGTTTCCACTCATCTAAGAGTACGTCTGTATGGATTTTTTCAACATAGAGCTTAACAGATTCAACAAAATGTTTTTGTGCTTGCAGACAGAAAAACGTTTTGTCCTTTTCACAAACATTTTCCAAGTTTCTTAATACCTCATCAAAAAACTGGATTTCTTTCAATGGCAGTAAATGTTCAGTATTAAAAAAGGAGCATCAATTTTTTTTAAATCAAGATCTTTGAGAATTTCTGACTTGCAAATCCTTCCCAACAGTTTCATAACCAATGATGACAAAACAGAATGCAAGAGATGAATTAATGGTTCTTCTTTTTGGAAGAAGCCTTTGACACTCATAAAGATATGTGCGCTAGATATAAACAATGTTAAGCTCTGCTTTCATGGTAGGTTTTTATAACAACCTCACAATTTTCTGATATCCAGGTCTTTTCATCAGGTTGGGCCTATGCTTAGTTACATATGTAAGAAAATACTTCTTCACAGCTTCCCATTGTTCCAAAAATTTCAAATTTCAAAAAACTTTATTCAATTATTATTTAGAATTATTTTAAACAACCTGAAAATTAAAAATTTAAACAAATTATTTACCTTGTTTTCCAGTTCTTGAGTTCAATAAACTGTTTTGTAGTTAAACCACATTTTTAATTTAGTCACAGGTAAAACAGAAGAAAAAGATATCTCCAAGTAACCTACTTGCCCCAAAAAAGTGAAGAAAAGTGTAAAATTGCTTAAAAAAGTGTACCGCTACAAGCTCTGCTGACGAGTGTCCTCAAATCCAAACAAATACCTCTGCCCTTAGAGCAAATGTAAGTCTCAATCAGTCTGACTCTGATTACAAAAATGTTAGATTTCTCTACTTGTCATTGGCTGACCCTAACAGAACTCTTAAATCAATTAGCCTCTTTGGTTTACAGAAAGCAGTTTATATTGCTGCTGGAGGAGAGGCAGTACAGGATGCTCAATATTTGAATTTTGGAAGGCTATTAATTGAAACTAAAAGTGATAACCAAACCTGTAATTTACTAAAAACTACAAAGACTTTAAATGTTACTTTTCATATATATGTAACAATGGCAAAGAAATTAAACACTGTACAAGGTATAATTTATGCTCCTGAATTAATGTCAGAGACTGAACAGGGCCTTTTAAATAATCTTAAGGAACAAAATGTAACTTTTGTGCATCGTTTATATAAAGGTACAGAAAAACTTTTAACTCCACTAATTGTTTTCACTTTTAATGGTAGTACTCTACCTGGTAAGTTATTTTGTGGTTTTTTGGCTTGTGATATTAGACCTTATTATCCTAACCCTCTCAGATGTTTCAATTGTAAAAAATTTGGACACAGTAGTAAGTTTTGTAAAAATGAATTGAAATGTGGTTTTTGTAGTGGTAGTCATCATCCCACAAATGTATGTCCAAATGAAACTCCTAGTTGCGTAAATTGTGATGATGAGCATGTTTCATATCATAGATTTTGTTTTCATTATCATAGAGAGGTGGAAATTGTTCATATAAAGGTTGATAAAGACTTCCTTTCAAAATGCTTGACAGATATATCATCATAGTTTTGGATGCTTGCAAAATAATAACCAAAATAGTACAGTAACTTATTATGCCGCGGTCAAGGATAAAAGTAGCATTTTTCCTAGGTGGATGGAGGTTTTCTCTCAACATGGTCAGGATACTAGGCAAATTAGGAAGCCACCAACTTTGGAACAAACCTCAAACTTTTTGGGAGGTTTGGGTGATATTTTAAAAGCAAACCTTTCCCCTTGAGAGGTCTCATATAAAATGGTGTCTCTTTAGAAGTCTAAATGTTTATGATGATTTTACCTCTGATCAGTGCTATAACTCTATATTTGGTAACTCAATTTCGACTTTCCCTTCTCATGATGGCTTTTCCGTCTAAACTTTCTGTTTGTCAGTGGAATATTCATGGATTTAAGTCCCATTTCCCATTTCTTCAAAGGTTAATACACGATTTTTCCCTTTCTATTTTAGCTTTGCAGGAGACATATTTACAGGACAAGTCCTATGTATATGTCAC
Source organism: Trachelipus rathkii (assembly GCA_015478945.1). Lineage (NCBI taxonomy): Eukaryota > Metazoa > Arthropoda > Malacostraca > Isopoda > Trachelipodidae > Trachelipus > Trachelipus rathkii. The sequence goes on along the minus strand of JABUQX010045275.1, from coordinate 5,058 downwards.
ACTATAATTTTTGTAGTAAGAACGGTGTAGGTAGAGGAGATGGGATTTTGTTGGGTTTTCACTCATCCATGAAACTTGAACCTCTATTAATAAACACAGATTTGGCGCTTGTTGGTGCTCGCTAGGGGTGTACCGGAACTGAAATTTTCCGTTCCGGCCGGAACCAGAATTAGCCAGAATCCCAAAAAAATTCCGGCCAGAACCGGAATTTCTAATGAACTTTCCTTTAGCTATAAATAAATGTAAAAAAATAATTCTATATAACTTTCAATATAATCATTAAGCATATATAATATATCATATAATATATATATATATAATATATATATATATATATTATATATATTTATATATATCATAATTCTATAATATTTATATATATAGTAAGTACTTATATATATATGTTATTTTTGTATGTCTGCTTGTAGTTAGAAATATATGTTCCGGCCGTAGGCGGGTAGTAGATATTTAAATCTGTATGAGACTGAATTCTGTTATCATCCTTATTATTATTGTCAGAAGAGTGAATAGAAATAAAGATAATGATAAATTATATTATTTAAAGTAAATATAAGAGTTGCCAGGTGCTCTCTATGGTAACGCCTTATTTCGATTAAGAAATAAAGTATTACTAAGAGCCATAATTTATCATCGTTAGAAGGATTAACTCGCAATGTAAAACAGAGAGAAGGGAAGGGCCATATGCAAGAGGAGAAAGATTAACAAGTAGAACAAATAGAACCAAGAAATAATAGTTGCGCAACCATAGAAGTGATAGAACAAAGTATATAGAAATACATAGAATATACAAGAATGTATATCATCATTCTATTAATGATCATCTTGACTACATCCACATGATTACATTCATCAACCATCATAAAAAGACAGCAGATTAAGCGAGAAAATTGATTTCATCTTGAGGTCGTTATCATACAAATTAAACAGTGGTCGCAGATCTCGCTTGTAGACAGATCAGGATGTACTCTAGCAAAGAAAGATGCCCCACATTTTCAGAAAGAAAGAAGAATCCAGAAGATTGTGAGAGAACGATGGTGGAGGATTGGTTCGGATAGTGGGAAGAAAGAGTAAAAACTATCTGGTTGGAAATACGTCTAGCACTGAAAGATAAAGCCCACGAACTAATTATTTATTGAAAGAGAACAGTTATAAGTATAGATTTTGAGGAAGTCAATTGATATTAAAAACCCTGAATGCAGTATATAAAAAAGACACAGTAAGGATGGTTTAAATTGGAGAAACCATGAAATATTCCGAATTGAAGAAGAAAAGATGAAACATGAAAGATTAATTATACTAAAGATAATAGAAAAAATTCCAGGGGAATGCTGAAATGCGGTCGAGGTTGGCAAATGTCACAGGAATGAAAGGACAGTCATCTTCTGGAGACAAGCAAAATTGAATTCAAATGATCTTCTGTAGCGTTGGGAGCCTGCGGCAAGGAGGAATATAGCTATGGAAATATTAAAATATGTACTCACACGAATTTTTCAGGAGCAAAGAGAAAGAAGAAGAGAATAAAGAGCTTGTTGGATGGAAGGAGACAAGAAGAATCCTGTTAACAAGAAATACGGAACTGTTACCAAATGTTTTAAATGTAGATCGGAAACACATTGGGCGAATAAATGTCCAGTGAATAAGAGAACATGTTATATTTGCAATGCAAGTGAACATTGGCAATAGATTGTCCAAAGAACTGGAAGAATAAAGGAAAAATAGAACAAACAGAAAGAAATGAAGGTACTAAGAGAGAAGAAATAAGATACGTCTGGATAATGAACAATGATGAAGAACTAGAAAGTTGAGGAACTGCAAGATGAAATATACGGCATAATAGACTCCGGAAGTGCAAGAACAGTGTGCGGTAATTTTTATATGGAAAGAATTTTAAGTCGATTAACCAAAGAACAAATTGAAGAAATGAACCATAAAGCTATAGAACGACCACACTGTGTGTCATTTGTGGAGAAGACTTATGAAGGCATAAGAATGTGATTATACCTACAATTAATGGAAACAAACGTGAGTATCAAGAACAATCAATAATGAGAGAAACCGTCTCCATGGTTGATTGGAAAGAAACTTTAGAAGAAAATATTGGAGCAGTAATAGAGCGTTCGGAAAGGAAGTAGTTATAGCAAAGCGTTTTTTCAGACTACATAATACCATGTAAAAGGAAGAATGAAAAACATCTGAAGATCTCATTGATTAAGAAAATGGAACCGCACAAGATGTGGCTTGGAATAGACAGAGAGTGGTGGACCAACAAGGAAATAATTGGAAAAAGAATAGAAAAAACTGCATTTACAATTCGGACATGCGAGTAGTGAAAAATTAATTGGAATTTGTAATGATGCATATAAGAAGAATGAAGAGTATCAAAGATTTAAGAAGACCTTGGAAGAGAAAATAGAAGACAATAGGGGCAAGTGCGATACTGTATAAAAAATAATCAAAAGTAACTCCAGCTAGGCCAATGAGTTGGAGATGCCCTATGGCAAAACAGTTTAATGAAGTGGTGGCACTTGATTTAGGAGAAATAGGAAAATAGAAAGATTTAATGTATGGTGGACTCTAGCAGATTATCAACATCGCAGCAGCATGGATAAAAGATAAATCCTGACGTGGTAAAAGCATTTATGCGGGAAATGGGCTGTCTGTACTCGAAGACTAGGAAAATCTTATCGACAAGGGTTGGTAATTCCAAATGGAAGAAAGAAATGCCTCAACAGCAAATTTGGATCTCACCATTATGGCAACTCACATGCAGAAGTCCCTGAGGATAATGAACAATGTGAAAAAGAATAGGTAGGGATGGTGAAAACGAGTGGGAAATTGGAGAGAGGATACTACACCAAAACTGGGATAGCGACTGATAGCTGGACAATAGCAGCAGGAATAGGTTTATTAATGAGATGGAGTATACCTAATCAGATAGTGTTTTTGGAAAAAAACAATTTACACATCCAGAAGTATAGAACAACGAGGAAATAACAAACGAATGATTATGAAATGCAATATGACACACTCCTTGGAGGAATCTACAAGCAAGAGAATGAGGGCGGATAAGAATAAATTGCATACAACAGGAGGCTGATAAGAGAGATTAAACGAGAGCCTTGTGCGCAAAAAAACCAATAAGAGAACATCTTTTGGAAGAAGCAAAAAATTGCGAGATCGTTGTGATATTATAAAAGAACATGGGTAAAATGTTGGAAGAGGTCCTGCAAAGTTCTCGGTACGATAGGAAAAGAGCAGTTAAGTAGGAAACGAATGGCGGGCACCCTACGAGAAGTACAAGAGTGGCAATATCACGAGAAATAAAACAAACAGAATATTGAAGAAGGGAAGAAGAAATCAAAAGAGAAAATACACAGAAGATTACATGTATCCTGAATCAGAACACTTAATGCGTTTACAGATGACGGGGGCATTGGATGAAAAAGGAGGAGATGAAGTAAGGGTGGTTATAAAAGAAGAGCAAGAAGACCTAAGCGAAACGGAATCAGAAACAGACTCCTGTCAGCAGAGAGAAGATGAGGAGAACCAAAGGAGAGGAAGAACAAGGAACACCGAAGGTGAGATTGGGGGAATCTTATGAGATAGTTGCAAAGAGGTGACAAGGAAAAAATCAGAATAAGTAATAACAAGTAGAGCTGAAGAAGCAACTAGACCAAAAATGGTTCAGGATAGCTACAACATATAGATTGTAAGATTCAGGAAATGAAACATGCGACTAGATTGAGAAAGAAATTTTCCAAAGATCATAAAACGAATAATGGGATGAATAAGTGGTAGGAGATCTTCGGAAAATGAAGAGGATACATTGAGACAAAAAGATGGTGAAGCTTAAGTAGCTGGCAAAAAGAAAGGAGTGTCACGAGTCTGTACAAAAAGCGAATCAAAAAGCTATTACGACTAGATGGATCATTAAACGGAAAGAGAAAAGAAAACGGAAAGCAGAAAAAACGGAAGGCCTGCCTTGTTGCTCGAGGTTTTGAGGAAACAGGAGACTTTAACAACCTGATACACAAATGATTCACGATCAATTAAAAATGTGCTCTTGCGGTAATTCAGAAGAAATGATTTGAATAGCGAAAAATTAGGATTCAACAGCTGATCTACAAGGGAACCCATAAGAGAGGAAATGTGTATTTTCAGAAACCTCCAGAGAAGCCAAAAACAAACTACCTACTGGAAGTGAACAGAACGTGTTACGTTTAAAGAACGCAGCGAAGAACATATGCTTACGAAAGACATTCACTGGACAATAATAAAATCAACTTGGAAGAACAAACAGCAGTACGTTGAGACACCACCAATTCGTGTAATTGAGGAGGAAAAACAGCCGAATCATCGGCCTCATGTGCATACATGTGGACGATATTTGCTATGGAAGGAATACTGAGTTTGAAGAAAAAATAATTCTAGAACTAAAAAAGAAATTGGAAATAGGAAAAGAAAGTGAAAGGAAACTTTGTTACATTGGTTTGAACGTGAATCAACGAAGTGAGGAAATTATCCTGGAGCAGAATTCTTATGTAAGAAACATTAAAGTACCTGAGAAAAAAAGATTTAAGGAAGAGAGAATATTAAATAAAGCAGAACAAACAGAATACAGATCATTGGTTGGACAATTAAACTGGATAGCTCAGCAAACCAGACCAGAAATATCTTACAATGTAAGTGAAAGAAGTAAATATTGTAAAACGGCAAACAGAGGGATATGCGAAAAAAGTAAATAAAAATTATGAGAAAGTTAAAAGAAAAAGAAAAACAGAATACTCATTCCTACCTAACAATATTCTTAATGGAAATCTTTTCAGATGCCTCTTTTAATAACGTGGGGAATGGACAATTCTCAAATTGGGTACATAATAAGTATAGTAGATGAATTTAACAACAGGAGTCCCTTATATTGGAAATCAAAGGTGGCAAAAGTGGCGAGATCCACTCTAGAAGCGGAGGCATTGGGTGTAGGTGAGGCTGCCGATGCTGGAATATATCTGAAAGCTTTATGAGAAGAAATAAATGAAG
>JABUQX010045274.1:45000-52500 GCA_015478945.1 Trachelipus rathkii | reverse complement strand
ATATATATATATATATATATATATATATATTTATATATATATATATATATATATATATATATATATATATATATATATATATATATATATATATATATATATATATATATATATATATATATATATATATATATATATATATATATATATAGTTATTTATATATATATATATATATATATATATATATATATATATATATATATTATATATATATATATATATATATATATATATATATATATATATATATATATATATTTCCGATACAAAGGAAAAACTGCGTGATTTGGTGTTTGAGTTTGAACGAGTGTGCCAAGGAAAAGGATTAAAAATTAATTCAGCTAAAAGTAAAGTGATGAAAATTAGTGCAAAACCAAAAGGAGACGATTCTCAATCTGGGTTGGATATCATAAAGGTGAATGGGGAAAGCCTGGCAGAGACAACAGTTTTTAGATACTTAGGAACGGATATTGGGGCTTTCGGAGGCATGAAAGAAGAGATTGACCATAGGGTTGCTGAGGGTGAAAGAGTATTAAGCAGCCTTAGAGAATTATGGAAAAATGGAAATTTAACAAGGAAGGTAAAAATGAAATTGTTCGAGTGTATATTTGTTCCAACTGTTCTGTATGGATGTGAGACGTGGGCATTAAACACTAAGATGAAAAAAAGAGTTGAGGTTTTAGAAATGAAAGGTTTACGAGATATTTGTGGAATAAAGAGAGTAGATAGAATTAGAAATGTAAGGATAAGGGATATGTGCCGATAGGAGAAATGTCTGATGGAAAGAGCAAATCAAGGAGTACTAAGATGGTATGGTCACGTGCTTAGAATGAATGATAATAGATTCACTAAGAAGGTTTTTAAATCCGAAGTGGTAGGCAATAGGAGAAGGGGCAAACCCAAATGGAGGTGGGTTGATGGAGTAAAGGAGCTATTAATAGCAAAGGGGATTAGTATGGATGAAGGAAATAGATTAACGCGAGACAGGATCACTTGGAGAAGAATAGTTCATGGAAAGTTCCGTCAAGGGTTGCAATTAACTGAACAACCTGGAACATAGCAAATAAGCCAACAGCATTCCCGATCTGCAACTGACACCACCCTGCAGTTATGTGGGAGACGAATGAGCATAATAATAATAATATATATATATATATATAAATATATAGTATAGTGTAATATATATATATATATATATATATATATATATATATATATATATATATATATATATATATATATATATATATATATATATATATATATATATAGAGAGAGAGAGAGAGAGAGCAAATTAAAGGATATGGGAGTAAGATCAGATCAAAGAGTGCTCCATACTTTACCAGTGGAATACCTAATTGAATGAGCACAGAGATTATGTTTGGGGAAAAAGAACTAAACAGAGAATGGTTGTGACTATGTACACAACACGAGATCTTTTCAATGGAGGATAAATGCGATTAAAATTTTGTTACAACTCTCTCTCTCTCTCTCTCTCTCTCTCTCTCTCTCTCTCTCTCTCTCTCTCTCTCTCTCTCTCTCTCTCTCTCTCTCTCTCTCTCTCTCTCTCTCTCTCTCTCTCTCTCTCTCTCTCTCTCTCTCTCCCCGCAACAGTACAGCAGCTAGGGATTGTAGTGGGAATAAGAAAGTTCATGAACAGAATTGATTGTAAATCACGTAATGCCTATACCAGACAAACCCGAGGGACACTCCAAAAGAGGAAAAGCTTCTACTGAAGTATGAAGAAGTTTTGAATGTCATCTTGAATGCCTAACTTTTCTCAAAGATTGCTTAATGAGAGAAATAATCTCTCTCTCTCTCTCTCTCTCTCTCTCTCTCTCTCTCTCTCTCTCTCTCTCTCTCTCTCTCTCTCTCTCTCTCTCTCTCTCTCTCTCTCTCTCTCTTCCAAAAGAAATCAGATGGGAAGAAAATGTTAAAGTTAAAGGAAGACGAATCATATGATTTTGAGAAGGGTATATTCGTGAGAAAGAAAATATTGATAGTTGAAAATATCGAGTTTTTTGAGACACCGAAAACACCCATCTCTCCATTATCCTGTTGGAAATAGGAGAAAGATAAGAGGTAAATTTTCCAAGGCCAACTTCCATCCAACAGATATTTAGTCTGGGAAGGATGCTTCTTAAAATAAAACAAGTTAAGAAGCGTGAAGTCCTTTACCTAAGAACGCTTCCAGAACCGATGGAGAGTAAAATGAGTCAAAGGAGATTTTACTCACAAGCGGGATTCGAACACTGGACTCCGCGTCGCTGAGTTAACAGTAACCTCTGGTTGTGAGCTGCGTTACCCTTTATGAATTCAATTTTATAACATTTGAAATCTGGCGGCTACACTGCGCCGATAGCATGGCGCTAAGCTAAGCGACACAACCGATTTTCGGAGGCCGGCCATTTCTAATTACGTTTAATTACGCCATTAAGTACACACACTGGGGCTCATTGTGAGCCCGCTCACAATCCAGGGTTGTGGAGTCGGTTCAAAAGTTTTCGACTCCAAATCCGACTCCGGCTTCACCCTCTTCAAAATTACCAACTCCAACTCCACCCTCTTCAAAATTACCGACTCCCCGACTCCCCGACTCCCCGACTCCATTATCCTGTCACAATCAACGGCCGACTTTACTTTAGGTCTGGACGTGCCATAGGACTGGATAGGCTTTGAAATGACCGGTGGAAGGTCATCAATGAAATGTAGAAAAATAATAAGGGATAGAAAATATCCTTAAGGAATACCACCACTTTTGGTAGATTTAAAAGATGACTGTTATAGATGGACTTAAAAGGAAATCAGTCAACAGACTGCAGAAACGACAAACACCGACAATATTTATATTTATATTTATATTTATATTTATATTTATATTAATATTTATATTTATATTTATATTTATATTTATATTTATATTTATATATTCGTCTTTCATTCTTTATCCTCCTCTTCGGTACCGGATTGGGGGTGATGTCCTCAATATACACCGGAAACAGAATAGTTCAGTAGAGGAATATGACGCAAGTCGAAAGGATTGCCCATATATATACTATATATATATATATATATATATATATATATATATATATATATATATATATATATATATATATATATATATATATATATATATATATATCATATTGTTAATTTAAAAGGTTAGTTTGAAGGTTTACCATAAAAATAACAGAAATCGCTCAGGTCACTTCTCTCGTATTTTAAAAGCTCTTTTTTTTGAAACAATTTTGAATTTTTTTTTTTTTTTTCTTCTTTTTTTTTAAAGGGAAATTTTTGCATCATTTCTGCAAATAAAAACTTCTTTTCCAAATGGTATCTTGACAATCGTGTATTATATATATATATATATATATATATATATATATATATGTATATATATATATATAGTATATATATATATATATATATATATATATATAGTATATATATATATATATATATATATATATATATATATATATATATATATATATATATATATATATATATATATATATATATATATATATATATATATAGTGGGTGATTCAAAATTATGGTAAAAATTTTTGGTAACTGATAAGAAATGCAAAAATAAAGGTAAAAGTTCCTATAAAGGTATGACGTAATGTGCTTAGTTTTCCGTCTGGCTGTCTGTATGTGTTTTTTACTAAATATCTTGTATCTACGAAACCAAGTAAGTTACAAACTCTAAATTTAAAAATGGCGGACGTTAAAAGTATTTGAGGAACGAATAACTCATTCGGAATAGGAGGTGTAAATAAACATATTATTATTGTATGATAGGTTTAATTTTGTACAACATAAACATACTGTTTCTAAAGCACCTACAAATGATATCAAAAGACTAAAGATGATGTTGAAAATGACCTCCGTTGTTCCCAATGCACGCGTCCAGGCGTCTTCTCATCGATTGTCGGACCCGTTCAAATATTCCAGGAGTCTGTTTGATCGTTTCAATTCCGTTCATAATCCTTAATCGTAGGTCTTCAACGGTGTCGATTGGAGAAGAGTATACTAAGGTCTTTAAATGTCCCCAAAGGTAATAATCCAAAGGATTTAGGTCTGGTGACCTTGCTGGCCACGGAACTGGGCCACCTCGACCTATCCATTGATTGGGAAAGGTCTCATTCAGGTGTTCACGAACTGCAGCACTAAAGTGTGCAGGAGCCCCATCATGCATAAACCACATGTTTTGGCGCAACTGAAGAGGTACATCATCAAACAAGGTACGGAGCTCATGTTTCAAAAAGTTTAAGTAGATTATGCCATTAAGCCTGGGAGGAAGCTCGAACATAAGTACATGATCATGTAAAATTCCTGCCCAAATGTTTACTGAAAACTGATGTTGTGAACGATTCTGTTTAATGGCATGAGGATTCTCGTCTGCCCAAATGTGTTCGTTATGAACGTTAACGATAGCTGTTCTTGTAAAGTGAGCCTCGTCGGTAAATAAAACCTTCGTTAAAAAGTTTGGGTCAATACATTTGTTCAAAAACCATTGACAAATAACAACACGAGGAGCATAGTCACGTGGCAATAGAGTATGCACCTGATGGACGTGGTACGGGTGTAACTGTTGCTCGTGTAGTAACCTCCAAATACTAGATTGGTTCGAATTAAACTGTAGTGACAATTCTCGCGTGCTCTTTTCAGGATGCTCCTAAATTTCATTAAGAACTAATTCTTCTAAATCAACAGTCCTAGTAGATCGGGGTCTGCCTGCATTAGTGTGCTCTTTGGACTGCAAATACCCTGTTTCAGACAGGCGTTGATGAATAGTGGCAAAAAACCTTGCGCTTGGACAAATTCGGTTGGGATATTTCTCTTGGTACAAACGTCTTGCTGCAGAACTATTGCAGCGTGACATCCCATACATTAGATGCATGTCAGCTAGTTCAGAGTATGAATACACGTGGTAATTACGATCCATATTCAATAACGAAAGAAACACGTAAGAGACACACACAGTCAATGAGTTACATTGTAATGCGTAACACAAACAGACAGTGCATTTATTGTATACAGTAGTTGGTTGTTTTGGTCAACAATGTGCTGAAATGTTTAATGGAAGGAGTAGCTGTTTGTGGAAGAGTTGTTATTATTTAAATGAGATGTTTCCAATTACTAAAATTTACATTCTCCCTTATTAATAGTCATAATTTATTAAATGTTATACCATTTGATTCTGCGTACAACAATAGGTGTTTTTTGGTTCCTTAACATTTTAACCTAAGTCATCCGCTTTCATGGAATGTCGCCTCAAATACTTTTAACGGCCGCCATTTTTAAATTTATAGTAAATTTGATACTTCTTTTTGTCGTCATTAGCACTACACACAACAGTACTCATCCCAAATATAGGGTTTGTAACCTACTTGGTTTCGTAGATACAAAATATTTAGTAAAAAACACATACAGACAGCCAGACGGAAAACTAAGCACATTACGTCATACCTTTATAGGAACTTTTACCTTTATTTTTGCATTTCTTATCAGTTACCAAAAATTTTTACCATAATTTTATATATATATATATATATATATATATATATATATATATATATAATATATATATATATATATATATATATATATATATATATATATATATATATATATATATATATATATATATATGAACTTGTCCTTTAAAAGGATGTTAACCGATATATATCGAACGAACGATGTAATCGATTTTTTCGATTATTTCAAGGCAATAGAGCGTCAGAGTTGCCAAAAACAGTTTTTTTTTTTTTTAACTAAAGGAATACCCAACACAAACAACAGAAGAGGAGTCAGGGATTTTCTGGCCTCAGCGAGGACGACGGAGGGGGGACGAATTGTCCCACCTTCTGCTCGAGCCTTAAAAAATATAAAATAAAAATGTAATATAAAAATTAACATGATAAAAACAACTTGTGCCAACTCTTTCGCTTTTTCTATTGGAGTTTTAGCTAACACGTGACACTGCAGGGTTCCACGAGTAGCGTTCGGCGATTTTCGATATCATGTCTTTTTATGTAACATCCTTTTAAAGGAGTAGTGCCTATATATATATATATATATATATATATATATATATATATATATATATATATATATATATATATATATATATATATATATATATATATATATATATAAAAAAGAATATAGTATATATATATATATATATATATATATATATATATATATATATATATATATATATATATATATATATATATATATATATATATATATATATATATATATATATATATATATATATATATTGATAAGATAACTCCATTAACCGCAGTGTCAATAGGTATTGATAAAAGTACCCCTTTCTGAGCTATTCACCCTGCTGGGATTGAACCTGGGCCCTAGCAGATGAACGCGTATGTGCTTGACCACTACGCCACGATGGACTAAAAGAAGAACGCGAGAATTCTTCCTGTGGTGAATATAAGCACCCACCAAGACAGGACGCGCCCTTCCCGTCCACACTCGGGCGTAGGGTCAAGCAGGGCACCGCGCAAGGTGAAAAATACTCAGCAACCGGGGATCGTATTTTTTTGATAGGGCCCAGGTTCAACCTTATATATATATATATATATATATATATATATATATATACATATATATATATATATATATATATATATATATATTTATATATATATATATATATATATATATATATATATATATATATAAACTCAGAGAAAAATATATATAAATATATATATATATATATATATATATATATATATATATATATATATATATATATATATATATATATATATATATATATATATATATAAATATATATATATGTATATATATATATATATATATATATATATATATATATAAAAAAATATATATATATATATATATATATATATATATATATATATATATATATAGTTATATATATATATATATATATATATATATATGTATATATATATATATATATATATATATATATATATATATATATATATATATATATATATATATATATATATATATATATATATATATATATATATATATAAATGCAATCTATATATTAGGTAAAATTTTGTATGTTTATAGAATGGGGTTTGCATGCCTCTCGATTTATGAGAGTAGTTGAATTTCAAAAATGAAGAGAAAGTTTTAGTGTATATGACTGATTCTAGAGTTCCTTTAAGACCCCTGAGGTCCCTGATGTCTCTGAGATCCCCCTGATCCCTGAGGTTGTTAAGATCAATTAGATTTTTCAGGTCCCCAGTTCCCTAAGATTTTTAAGGTCGATGAGTTCCCTGAGGTTCCTGAGATCCATTTAATCCCTAAAGTCTTTGGAATGGATGAAATCCCTGAGGTCTCTAGGATCTCTGAGATCCATAATATCCTTGAGGCCTCTAAGATCTCTGAGATCCATAGGATCAATGAAATCTCTGAGTTCCCTGAGATCTTTGAGATTGCTGCGATTT
>JABUQX010045274.1:35000-40000 GCA_015478945.1 Trachelipus rathkii | reverse complement strand
AGCTGCATTCATATCTATTACTTAGTATCTGTATTCATATACTGAGACTACTAAGGCTCTACAGTACCTGACGAGCTCTATATTACATATATCTATCCGTATATGCTACCTATATGGATACTGGCGCAGCTTATCACTATATCATTATCTATCTACTTATACTGCTTATCAACGCTATAACTGACTTATTGATCCATTGATTATCGTATCTACTACTATCATGCTCATCATACTCGCCGCGCGCCCCTATCTACGGTCACTCATTATGCGAGGCATCGTCGACCTATTCGATCTCATTTATCAGCAATCCCTAGCTACGTATTATTAACGATAGGACTTCACCTGACCTCCCTATGCGATATCTATGAATTACCTATATATTTACATCCATTACTTATGTCATAGTCAAGCCTAGACCTATGATTATTGCCACTCCATGCATACCGCACACACCTTCCTCATTAATAAGTTAAGTATTATATATAAATAGTCCAAGAAATTAATAACACACGACAAATTTATCGGATCAAATAATTGTAATCACATTATTCATATTCACTCGAAAATTCCACAATACTACGACATGAATATTCAAATTTAAGGCCGATTCTACAAGTAAACTTAAACCCAAACGTTAAGATAAAATAACATAACTTATATTATATATATATATATATAGATATCTATTTTATTATATAGTATTTATATTAAATATATATTTATTAATTTATATATATAATATTTATATATATACTTATATTATATATATTTAATATATATATTAATATTATATATATATATGCTTTATTATATATATATATTATTATATAGATCGTTAGGAAATAACATTTATATTGTTTTATTGGTAAATGATTGTATGACAGGCAAACATTTATCTACGGGTGATTTCACTCCACTCCCTCAACACCATACCCCGCGACCCGTGAGTGATGGAAAAAATAATATTGCTTCAAGACCTCTTAAGCCTTAATGATAAAACATTTTATAATTTTTTTTCAAAGAAAACAGATTTTTGGCATTAAATATTATTGAATATATATAATTATTACAATATGAATATAATATATATATATAATAAATATTAATTATAATATAAATTATAATTATTAATATATATAATATAATATAAATAAAAAATAATTTTGTGACCTCATTATTCTGGGTCATTTAAGAATTTTTTTCTTACGTTTTTCATTTCTTAAACATATTCCACATAATATTTAAGTTTCATGTAAATCGGTTGGTATCTCTATCATAATAATCAATAATTATTATATGAAAATATATGAAAATTTGAGACCTCAAAACTATTTCACAAGTTAATAATACCTTTATAAAGATTGTTATTACCTCGTTAAACCTATATTAAATACAATAATGAACGAACAACTAAACCTAACTTAACTAACGTAACCTAACCTAACAAGTATCACTATTATTAGTTATATATATATAGTATATATATTATTATTCATATTTATTTTATTGGATATACTAAGTTTATATATGTATTATTATATATATCAGATATATATATATATATTATATAAGTGTAGTAAGATATTTACTGAGGCTTATATATATATTTATTATAGTGTTCATAGATTTTTGTATAATATAATAATTTGTATATAGTATATTAGTATTAATATTATAATATATTAGTATAATTATTAAAGTTGGCATAAATCATCAAAACTAACATTAATATATATTAATAGTAGGATATATTATACTATGATAATTAATTTTATAAATAAACTATAGTATTATTATATATATATGTATATATTCATATATTATATTATATATAGGCCAATATATATGTAATGTATATATAATATATATAGATTAAATAATAATATATTAATTATATATACTATAATATTATATATATATATGATATATATCATATATATATAGTATATGTTAATAAACTATATATTATATATATATATATAATATATATATATATATATTATATATTATGGACTCGTTATTTGTTTGGCGAGTCCTCTACCACTAAGCTACCGTACGGCATGTTAGGATGAATATTTCGATGAACTGTTAATTTCGGTGAATTGTTCATATCCCCTTATTGTTGTCGATGAATTGTCCCGACTCAAAGAAATTTACTAATTACAGATTTTAAAACTTAGAAATTTTACTATACAAAATTTTTCTTTATATATTTTTTTGCTTTCTTTTTTAAGAGTGAATCTTACCAATGAAGGGCCTATGCCGTCCCTCCAGGTTGACAAATTGCTGCCTTTCAAGCCATCACGAATTCAAGACAAGTCAATCACTCGCCTGGAGTGTTCGTGATGCTCTCAAATTTATATTTAATAAAAGTTAGATCAACAAAATGTTATTTTTTTGTTATTTGTAACTAAATAAATAAAAATATAAATAAAAAATAAATAATAAATAATAAATAAAAATAAAATAAAAAATAAAACATAAAAAAGTAATAAATATAAAAAATAATAAAAATAAAAAATAAAAAATATATAATAAATAATAAATAAAAATAAAATAAAAAATAAAAATAAAACCATAATAAATATAAAAAATAATAATAATTAAAAATAAAAAATAAATAATAATAAAATAAAAAAATAAATAATATATAAAAAATAAATCAATTTTGAGATATTTAACAGTGTAAAAAATTAAAGCATTAAAATAAAATAAAAATTAAATTAGATAAAATTTAATTAATAATAAAATTAAATAAAAATTAAGTTAAAATTAAATGAAATAAAATTAAATTAAGGTTAAATTAAAATTAAAAAAAAAATAAATTAAATTAAAATTAAAATTAAGATTAAAATTAAAAACTAAGTTAAATTAGAATTGAATAAAAATTAAATTAAATAAAATAAAATAAAATTGAATTAAATTAAAATTCAATAAAAATTAAATTAAAATTAAATGAAAATAAAATAAAATAAAATTAAGATTAAAATTAAAATTAAATAAAAAATTAAATTAAATTAAAATTAAACTTAAATAAAAACTGAATAAAATGAAAATTAAATAAAAATTAAATAAAATTAAAATTAAATCAAAATTAAACTCCACTCTTTTTTTGTTCGCAATATCAGAAATTAGGAAAAAAATTTAAATATATCTTTAAATTTGAGGAGCAGCAAAACTTTCTGGTCACATTTTAAAAATTATATATATATTATATATATATATTATACATATTATATATATATAATAATAATATATATATTATATATATATTATAATATATATACTATATATATATTATTATATATATATATATTATAATAAATAATAATAATAATAATAATAATAATAATATCACTTTACAATAAAAGCAACAAATAAATAAATAACTTTAATATTAATAATAAAATACATAATAATAATAATAATATAATAATAATAATAAAATAAGAATAATAGAATAATAATAAGTATAAGATATATAATAATATAATAATAATAAAAAAATAATAATAATAATAATAATAAATGAATAATAATAATAATAATAATAATAATAATAATAATAGATAATAATAATAATAATATAATAATATCAATAAAATAATAATTAATAATTAAAAATAAAAATAATAATAATTAAAAATAATAATAAATATAATAATAATAATAATCATAATAATAAGTAATAAATAATAATATTAATAATTATAATAGATAATAATAATAATAATAATAATAATAAAATAATAATAATAAAATATATTAATAATAATATATCAATAAAATATATATAATAATAATATAAATAAAAAATAATAAGAATAATAATACATAATTAATTAACAAAATAATAAATAATAATCATAATCAATAATAATAAATAAATAATAATAAATATAAATAATTAATAATAATTAAAAATAATAATAATAATAATCTAATAATAATATTAATAAAAATTTTGTGAGAACAATAAAAATAGGAATAAGAATAAGATTAAGAATAAGAATAGAAAAGTGTAAGAATAAGAATAAGAGTAAGAATAAGAATAAGAATAAGAAATAAGAATAAGAAATATGAATAAGAATTAAGAATAATAAGAATAATTAAAAATGTAAGCATTCAAGCAATAATTTTTATAATAATGATAATTAATAATATAATAATAATAAAATACTAAAAATAATAGCAATTAATCCTAATTAATCAATAATAATAAACATAATAATATAACAATTACAATTAAAATGCTCACCAATAATAAAATAATAATAATAATTATAATAGAATTAATAATAAGAATAAGTATATAGAATAAGAATAAGAATAAGAATAAGAATAAGAATAAGAATAAGAATAAGAATAAGAATAAGAATAAGAAAAAGAATAAGAATAAGAATAAGAATAAGAATAAGAATAGGAATAAGAATATAAGAAATGAAAAGAATAATTATATATGATAATCAATAATAATAATAAATATATAATAATAATAATAATAATAATAATAATAATAATAATAATAATAATAATAATAATAATAATAATAATAATAATAATAATAATAATAATAATAATAATAATATCATCATAGAAACATTGAAAATAATTATTAAGAATAAGATAAGAGTAGAAAAATATTAAGAATAGGAATAAGAATAGAATAAGATAAGAATAAGAATAAGAATAAGAATAATAATAAGAATAATAATAAGAACAAGAACAAGAACAAGAACAAAAACAAGAACAAGAACATGAACAAGAACAAGAACAAGAATAAAAAAAATAAGAATAAAAATACATAATAATAATAACTTATACTAATAATTGATATAATTATTTGGTAATAAAATCGTCATATTGTTCTTCCATAAAGCAGAACAATAATAATTAGATAATAATAAGAATAAGAATAAGAATAAGAATAGAAAAAGAATAAAATATATAATAATAATATTTATAATATACATTGATAATAATAAGGCTAATATAAAATA
>JABUQX010045274.1:0-32500 GCA_015478945.1 Trachelipus rathkii | reverse complement strand
TCCATCATTTCTATATGACCAAACCATCTCAATGCACTATCGTTTATTTTCTCATTTACTCCTTTTTTCACACACAAAACTAAATTATCCTTATACAATAAACAATACACCCTCCACTCTCTTTCATTTTCCATCATTCTAACAATTTGCCCTGGCACCCATGACTCTAATTCCTTCATAATCCAATGCATATACAAATTAAACAACCAAAAAGACATAACACATCCCTGCCTCACTCCGCTACTAATATTAAACCAATCACTTTCAACTCCATTTAATCTTACACACGCTTCACTTTCGTTATACATTCTTTTGATTCCATTCAGAAGCCTACCACCAACACCATATATCAATAACACCTGCCACAGAGCTTCCTTATTAATCTTGTCATATGCCTTTTGCAAGTCCATAAAACCTAAGTACACAATTTATTCATCTCTCTCTCATTTTCTTCATCATTTGTTTCAATGTTAAAAATTTGACCCACACAATCCTCTACCACTTCTAAATGCACCATGTTCTTCACCAATCAGTCCTTCATTTACTCGACGTGCCCTTTCAATCAAAATGCCAGCGTATATCTTCCCTATAACACTCAATAAACTAATTCTCCTATAGATTTTACAGTTCCCCTTATCCCCTTACCTTTATATAAGGGTACTATCTGCCTACTCCTCCATCCCTTGGAACTATACCCTCCATAAACGCTTTATTACACAACTTCCAAATCCAATCAATCACCATCTCGCCTCCTTTCTTGACCATTTCACCAGTAATTCCATCTATGCCTGCAGATTTACAATTCTTCAACTTTCTCACTCTACCCTGTACCTCCTCCTTACTAATTACCTTACCTCCAAAATACCTATTCCTTCTTGACCATCAAACCCACACACATTCACTATCACCACTTCATTATTGCCAGTGTTTTGCAAGTTTTCGAAGTGCCCTTCATTCCTTTTTCCCACCCCCCCCAACCTACTTTTCTTCCAAACATTTTTTTTCAATTTTTTTTTTTTTCATCAGTTACGAAAAGCACAATCCTATTCATTATTCTATGCAGATTCCCCTTACTTTCATTCTTAACCTTGCTCGCTTCCTTCCAGAAGAGCTTCCTATTCCCTTGTAAGTCCCCATTCATCCTCCTTCCAAACTGTTCATTTACCTCATTTTTACTACCACGTATGCAACTTTCAGTCTTCCTTTTCCTCCTTTTATAATTCCAAATATCTTTTTTATGAAACCTCATCATTGGCTTTTAGTACATTCAACCACACCTCTTTTTTACTTTTAACAGCTTGCATCACGTCTTCATTCCACCACTCACTGTTAACATTCTCACCTCCTACTTTAGCACAACCACATACTTCTCTTGCACTACTAACAACCGCTTTCTTCATTTGTTTCAAGATTTGTTTAGTTTCAGCTTGTTCACATTCAACTAATTTATTTGCAAGCGCTCTTAAATACTTATCCATATTACCTTGTTCACAACTTCTCACTCTTAATTCTTCCCACTTCCTTCCTTATCATCTTCATCTCCATCCAAGCCCATACAAACTTAATCTTATATAACATAACATAATGATACGATAGTTCCATCCCTAACCCTCTCACTGATTTAACATCTATCACATACTTCAACATCTTCACCAACGCAAAATCAATCATACTTTTCAATTTGATACTATCTCTACCTACACCAACTCTAGAATACTTATGAATACTTATGAATACTCTTGCGTTTGAAGAAAGTATTACTTACACACATACCTTCTCCTTCACAGAAATCAATCACCGTCCTACCATTTTCTCATTTTCTCCGACACCCAACCACCGGTTATACCATCCCTTTTTTGATCACCTATCCAACCATTTACGTCACCCAACACAATCAATCCGAAGCTCCTACTTACTCCATCCAAAACATCATTCAGATTATTCCAGTAAATCTCACTCTCCTCAACATTACCCTCAGATGGAACATTTGTCACAACCACACATACCTTGATCTTTTCAAACTTAAATTTAACTATTACAATTCTTAGTACTCACACAAACAAAATTTAATAGTAAATGATTTGAACACTCATCAGAATAACAACTCCTTCTCTCCCCCTCTCATTCCTTTCCACTCCAGCACACAAACATTTCACAACACACCACTCATCTTCACCGCTTCTTTTCATCTTTATCAGTCACACAACTCACACACACCCATATATATATATATATATATATATATTATATATATATATATATTATAATTACTATATATATAATAATATATATTATATTATAAATTATATATATATATATGATATTATACATATATATATATAGTATTTATATATATATATATATATATATATATATATATATATATATATATTATATATATATAATATATATATTATATATTATATAAAATATATATTATATATTTATATATATATATATATATATATATATATATCATAATATATATATTTATTATATATATATATATATAATATGTATATATATATTAATATATATATATATATTATTATATATATATATATAATAATATATAAATATAATATATATATATTTATATATATACTATATTATATATATAATATATATATATATATATATATATATATATTATATATATTATATAATATATATATAATATATATATATAGTAAATACTATATTATAATATTATATATAATTATATAGATATATATATAGTATATATATATATATATATATATATATATAATATATATAATATATATATTGTATATTAATAAATACTTATTATATAATATATATATATAAATATATATATATATATATATATTATATATAATATATATATATATCATATATATATATTAATTTTATGATAATTAAAGAAATAAAATCGTTAGACATTAAACCGATAATGCCAAATTATGAATCTTCCAAATTTGGAATTTTTTATTGTTTTTCTGAAATTTCGGTTTTATTGAATTAATAATAAAAATAATAATAATAATAATAATAATAATAATAATAATAATAATAATAATAATAATAATAATAATAATAATAATAATAATAATAATAATAATAATAATAATAATAATAATAATAATACATAATAATAAATAATAATAATAATTAAATATAATAATAATTTGTTAATAATTCCACAATAATAAATCGATGTTATAGCCAAAAAAATTAAAATCAACATATAAAGAACTCACAAATGTGTCAAAAAATTCCATAAAAGACACAACAGAAAATATTTCATCTAAACTTCTCCAGAAGAAAAATCATAACCACTTCTCAGAAAGGGTGTCCATAAGTTCGAAAAACTCTAAATGATCTCGACAGGAATAGTTTTCTTCTTAACGCTTCAAAGGAAAGAAAATCGACGAAGCGACTCTGAGAGAGAAATCCGACGTCTACCTCTTGAACCCTCCAGGATGGCTGTCAAGCCCCGCTACTTTACAGTTTTTCGGATTATGACACCCTGTCTGTTAAGTGATATATTTTTTCTACTGGAGAAGGTTTAGATGAAAGATTTCTGTTGTGTCTTTTATGAACTTTTTTGACAACATTTGTGAAACTTTTATATGTTAAATTTTAATTTTTTTTGGCTATTAAACATAATTTAATTAATAATAAAATTAATAATAATACATAAATATAATAATTAATTAATAATAATAATAGCTAGAGTAATAAGAATAATTAATAATAAAACAATAATATAATAATAATAATAATAATAATAATAATAATAATAATAATAATAATAATAATAATAATAATAATAATAATAATAATAATAATAATAATAATAATAATAATAATAATAAAATAATAATAATATAAAATAATATAATAATAATAATAATAATAATAATAATCAATAATAATCAATAATAAATAATAATAATTATAATAATATACATAATAATAATAATAATCATAATAATAATAATAATAATAATAAATAATAATAATAATAATAATAATAATAATAATAATAATAATAATAATAATAATAATAATAATAATAATAATAAAAATCCATTGTGTTTATTATTTTTATTATTTTTCTATTATTTCTTTGTTAATTTTTTTAAATGATTATAAATGCTTTTAGATGCTGTTTATTATTTTTTTCTCAACATCTATAAATTCACCTAATGAAAGAGAAAGGTGGTCCCAGCCACAAAGAAAATAGTATGTTAGGGACTGAAAGGTTTTCCCAGCCCCAAGTAAAATATGCTAGGAACTGGAAGGTTTTCCCAGCCCCAAGTAAATTAAGTTAGCAGCGAAAATTTATTCCCAACCTCAAGTAAATTAAATTACTAACAAGAAAGCGTTTCTGGTTGGGAGTATTGGAATTAAATAAGTAAATTGTTTAATATTTATAATATTTAAAGGCAAACTTTTACCAATGGAATTAATTATTAAAGTCATTAACTAAGGCCAAAGAAGAAAAATAATATTAAAAAACAAAATAACCGTTCAGTAGATTGGAAAAGATTGTTTAATTACATCAATTATCAAATGGGAACGTCTAACGGAAAAGACTCATAATATAATATATATATATATATATATATATATATATATATATATATATATATATATATATATATATATATATATATATATATATATATTATATTATACTGCTATATATATATTATCTATAATATATATAATATATATAGATATATATATATATATATATATATATATATATATTATATATATAATATTATATATATATTATATATAGTATATATATATATATTACTATATATACATATATATATTGGAAAAAAACATTATATATTATATAAAATATAAATATAGAAAATATATAGAAAATAGAACATATATATATATTATATATATATATATATATATATATATTTATATATATACTACCGTATATATAATATATAGTATATATATATATATATAATATTTATATAATATATATATATTTAAGTAATTATATATTAAAATATTTATATATAGTATATAGATATATTTATATATATAATAGTATATATATTTATATATATATATATCATATTAATATATATATATATATATATAATTATATATATATATACTATATATAAATACATATATAATATATTATAAATATATACTATATATATAAATATATTATAATATATATATATATATAAATATTATATATATATATATATATATATATATATATATAACTCACCAAGAATTATCACTATAACTAAACGAAAAACTATTATCTTTAATTGAAAACGTTAAGTGTGCCATCAAATGTTCTTATTCAAATTTTTATTATTTATTTTAATTTATTTGAAAAAAAAAAAACGTTTTATTAAAAATTTAATTATAAGAGACATTTTATTTTAAATTTCATAAATAAAAATGGAAAGAATGGCCAGTTTAACCTTTCGCATTATGTTAAATTTAGTATATATTATATATGATATATATATATATCAGTACTATATATATATATATATATATATATTATATATATATATCATTTTATATAATATATATGATATTATATATATATATATTATATAATATATATTTGAGCATATATATATATATAGTATATATATATATATATATATATATATATATATATATATATATATATATATATAATATATATATAGTATATATATATATATATATATGTTAAGTATAGTATATAGTATATATATATAATATATATATATAATATTATAGTGAGTTTGGAGGAGGGGAAACGACTGTTGGGTCTTTATAAATAAAAATGTTTATTTGATATGGTTATTATTATTATTATTATTATTATTATTATTATTATATTATTATATATCATTATTATTCAATATTATTATATTTATATTATCTATTATATTATATATTATCTATTATCTATTATGATTTTATGATATTATTATTATTTTATTATTATTATTTATTATTATTATTATAATATTATTATTATTATTATTATTATTAATATAAATATTATTATTATTATTATTATTATTATTATTATTATTATTATTATTATTATTATTATTATTATTATTATTATTATTATTATTATTATTATTATTATTTTTGGTTAATATTGCTATTCCCGAAATTCAACTGTTTATATTTTGCATAAACAATGCAATAATAATAAATGATATACATGTCTGTTTCACAGTTAGTGTTCAACAGCTGAATTGCTAATCACAAAGCACATTAGAACCCGAGTCTTTGATGGAGAGTCTTTTCTTTAAGTGATTCTTTCCGTTCTTTTATATGAGTAATAGGGTCGATGATACATGCAATCCATCCCTCTGGTATATTTTGTTTTGTTTACCAAACGTTCTAATTTTTCCATTACCGTAAGTCAGAAAAGTAACAAAGATAAGTCAAGAAGATTGTCGGTTAATGGATCGGATAACCACTGGCAATTCATCGCCTCAGGGAAGTTTGGTTTAGGTAATAAAACTATATACGTGCGACATGTAGAGGAGCTCCATCATACTGATAGTACTTTCTCCTTTGTATCATCAAAGGAATATCATCCAGCCGTTCTTGATATATATCGCTCGTTAGACGACAGTCAATGATTGCAGGATCAATCAAGCTATTGCCGATGTTACTATACCATACATAGACTGCAAAGTGATGTTAAACAAAAGTTATAACAGTTGAATGCTGATTTTCTTCACTGCAGCAATAACTATTTCCATTGTTATTGATACTGCCACTTGTGAAAGTTACCTCATCAGGAAACAGTTTATTGGGTATTTATCGGCGATGGACGCCTATTCAATGGCAAAAATTAAAGACGCACCGCCAAACTCCCTGGTGCAGAAGTTGGTAGGCATGAAAGACAAAGCATTGCAATCTGCAGTTAACTCATGCTTTGCGAACAACGAGAAGCGTTCACCGCCTTTACAGCGTGTATGACTGCTCTTTATTATCCCTAGAATGTTTTCCTCGATTAGCATATTTTGTTGACTTGCACTCTCTGATGTGATATAAACACTGGGTAGTACAGTACTAATAATACACAAACTGTTGTAAACTCTGGTGATAACTTTCTGATTCTTAGTAATGTAGTCTAGGAATTCTGCTTCGACATTAATCCTCACGGGTTTAGCCCTTTTCAAGGAGTGTAACTTCATCTACGAAATTACCATAAAATAACCGTGATCATGTAAGCGTTGTATATATACAATTGGCATGTTTAGAGGTCATCCTTTCATATATATATATATATATATAAATATATATATATATATATATATATATATACTATATATATATATTATATATTATATATTATATATATTATATATATATATATTATCACAATCTGATATTAACTCATAAAGCACACACGTATCACAAAGATATGTATAAAGAAATTTCATTTTCCGGCGGAGCCTCCGGCCTCCGGCCGGAATTAAATTTTCATTCTCGGCCTCCGGTTCTCCGGCCTCCGGCCCATATCACACTCCGGTGCATGACGTAAAGATTTATGTCATTATTATATTTATATATAATAGGATATAGATAATGATTATACAGATAAATTTATAGTTAATATATAAGTATATATTAATATATATATATAAATATATTATATATATATATATATATATATATTATATATATATATTAATATGTATATATATATATTTATTATATATATATAGTATATATATATATATATATATAATATATATATATATATATATATATATATATATATATATATATTATATATAATATATATATATAATATATATATATTATATATATATATATATAGTATTATTATATATATATATAGTATATAATATATATATATATATATATATTAATATATATATATACCATATATATATATATATATATATATATATATATATATATATTATATATTATATTATAATATATATATATATATATATATATATATATATATATATTATATATATATATATATATAATATATATTATAATATATATATATATAAAGGAACGAAGCAACTGCAATCCACCAATGTGCAACATTAAATACCCACATCCGCATCTGTGAAAAACTAGACATCCATATTCGCCTCTTTGGATATTAAATTTTGGATACAGTCGTCCCTTGTAGAACACGGGGGTTAGGTTCCAGACCCCCGCATTATAGGCTACATCGCATATAACATTAACCCCCCCCCCCCCTGAAAAATTTATTAAATTTTAAAAATTTCTTACCTTTTGATACCTAAATAGGATTGAAAGATTTATTTTTCCTTAATAAATAATTGAATAAATTTGCAGATATAATGTTATTTGCAGTTCAGTATATAAACATATTTTATTGACTAGTTAATTAGTAGGATATTTATTACATTACAGTACAGTACTGTGCGTATCTTAAACTGAACTGAACAAAAAAAGTATTTTTAAATGAAAAAATAAATACACAATGTATAAACCTTTATAAATTTGGAGAAAAATTTTTTTTTCTTATATTTAATTGAATAGCCTAAGTACTGAAATATGTATAAAATTTTAAATTTTTAATTTTTATTATCTTAACATACATATGTATTACAGAATTTTAATTTTATTTTTACAATTTTAATTTTCATTATTTTTTACCATATGTATGTATTACAGATTTTTAATTTTATTTTTGCATTTTTGTAATTTTAATTTATCTTTTTATTATCTTTTTACCAACTGCGGTATAGCAAGACTGCATTCTATAAGACCCTCATTTCTACGAGGGACGGACTGCATTTAAAATTTTTTACTTTTTATATCACTAAAGACCAACGAAAGACATCAGCACTCAACAATCCCTTAGATTATATTATATCTATATTATATATATATATATATATATATATTATATTATATTATCTATAAGATATATATATATATATATATATATATATTATATATATATATATACGGTATATATATATTACAACCTAAACAGATGCGACAGCTGTCTATTGATAACCTTGGTTGTGAAACTACAGATGAAGGTCTTAAGCTATATTTTGAACAGTTTGGAGAGGTAGTTGATGTAGCTGTAAACAAGGATAGTAATAAGAAAATTTCACGAGGGTTTGGGTTTGTTACCTTTTCAAGGGCTTACATGGCTGATGAGGCACTCAAAAATGGACCACACAAAATTGATGGAAAAGTTGTAGATGTCAATCGACCTTCCTTGAGGAATAAAATTATTCGTCCTAAAGCTGTCATTGGTAAAGATGTAAGTATTATTCTTTCATTTATTTTGGGTTAAACAATTTTTATTCACATTATATTTTATTTTCATAAGAAGAGTTTTGCCCGTTTGGTACAAATGTCTCAATTATCATTTATCATACCTACCAACCAAATACTCATATATATATATATATATATATATATTATATATAATATATAAAAATATATTTGTATATATATATAATATATATATAAATATATATATATATATATATATATATATATATATATATATATATATATATATATATATATATATATATATATATATATATATTATATATTTATAAAAAGGTAATCTCACGGTCATAGCCCTATTCAAGGAGGGGAACTTCTATAGGTATTTCTACCTAGGATCCAAACTAGGATTCGAACACGACCTTTGCCATGCGGAATTCTGGCACAATTTCGGTTTACGGCTCTGAAAAATGCCAGTATTTGTATATATTTATTAGGATAGAAACAATTCTGTGTATTTTTGTGATTCTTTTTTTTGTTTTAAGTTTTATCTGTAATTATTTTAAATATATAATCTGTAAATAATATATATATATAATATATATTATATATATATATATTATAGCTATATATATTATATATTAATATAATATATATATATATATATATATATATATAAATATAATATATATATCAGATTATTATATAATATAATTATATATACATATAATATATATATATATAATATATAAGATATTTAAATTATAACAGTTTGAAGAGAATCATGCTCCCGAATATATACTCCAGGATATGCTTTACAGGCCATTTTGTTCAAGTCTGAGTTCAAACATTCACCAAGAAGTCTAGAAACTGACAAAATCATGGTTTATTCTCGTTCTTACGACGCTCTTCATGTTGAAACCATTTTATTAGGTTACTTTTAACAGTCCAGTAATTGCCCATGGGTTTAGTGACTACTGTATTAAGTTTTAAGAAACTACCATCTAAATACTTTTCTAGTAACCTACACCTTTGATCATATGCCCCTGGATAATGTAAACTACAATATTGCTCATAATTAATATAAAAATTCTTTTAAGTTGTGTTCTAATTCATAGTTAAACTTTGTTTGTGCCACCACCTTTGGTTTTTGTGAGTTCTTAACCAACACAGTCTATATGCAGACTGCCTCAGTCAAGAGTTAGTGGTCTAATTAAAATAATTTCATTATTATTATTTGAAATTTTTTGAATACTGCTTACTACCTGTATACTACTACTACTATTACTGCTACCACAAAGAGCAGTATTACTGCTACTATTATTATTATTATTAGAAACTATAGTATGTCCACTATCTACTATCAAAGATTCAGCACCACTGACTACAGAAATATTAAAACCATTATGAAAATTCCCAGCAGATAAAGATAAAGAAAATATATGACTACTTGACACCCCTGAAAATGAAGAAATAGGGTCGAACACCAAAGGAATAGATCCCTGTACCAAGTTTGCAGAAGTTGTGTTAATATAAAGGAAAAAAACCTTTACATTCAAAAGGTAAAGTAAGAGAAGAAACATTAGTCGAAGTATTCAGAGAATACTCAAAGTTGTCTATATCAAGTAAGGTGATCTCTGCAGGTTTATTAATATCTAATTTTAACTTTATATCACTTAATTCTACATTCTAAGTTTTAATTACAGTATATTACAAACGGCACCTGCAGAGATAATGTTCTTCACTACTGAATTAGATATAGGGGAATTTATAGTTTGCGCTTCTATGGAGGCTAACTATGCGCTAAGGAATAATGAATTTGCAGGGTCCATGTTACTTTAAATTGTTATTTGTAAATTACTTATGAATTAACTATAAGGTACTCAGCCAGTTGAAGACTACCATACTTTTCATACACTCATCTATTCTGAATCTGTAACAAAGACTAAAAAAACATTTTAACACGTCCTATCTTACTCTAATATTTTAGTTAATGTGAATTTTAACTATTAGATATATATATAATTTTCCAATACCTAAGTTTTTAGCTTTAATTAAATGAACTCGACAGTTAATTCTGTTAATTAATAAGTTCTTTTCATTAATTTTTAGTTAATTTAAATTAATAGATTCCACAAATCATTTAGTCCCTGTTCAGGTACCAATGAAACTATGTACAGGGAGTGTATGACTAAGCAGAGTGCTCCTTATTGAAGTGGGTTAGAGATTAAATATCTATCTATTCAGCCAAAAAAATAGAGTTTGTGGAGGAGATTTAGATAGGATTTCAGTTTAGCAAAGAGAAAGACAGATCAGTTCCATCGGGTAGCGAACAGCATTTAGGGTTGGGGATGAATGTGTCCCTTTTAAATTTATTATCCAGTAGTAGTATATATTTTTCAATATTTCTTCTCCTAGCCAATTCTAAGTTCTTTTAATATAATGATCTTAGCAATTTATTACTTCTGAGAATGATTTTATTATGAGCATTAGACTACTTTTAACAGGAGGGTTAACATAAGGGATTTCCAAAAATGTATAATACAGTGAAAAACCATTTTAAGTTTTTAAATATAATGAAAAAAAAAACAATAAGGAATCAAAATAAAACTTTGTTCTTCCTACCCTTTGACTAGATCCTCTACAGTTTATTACTTCTTTTATAATAAGTAATGCGAAATATTAATAACACCTCAGTCAGTAATTGGGAAAAATCAATTACTTTATTTAAGACTTATGTAAATAATTTAGTTATAGACCATGAAATATATTATAAAACGAATAGGCTACTTTTTGTAATTTTTGATTTCCTGATTAAAATCACACTGAATTTACATACAAGTTGTGCTCATATAGGATGTAATAAATTAATAGCTAATTTATCAACATTTCTGGCATCCTCATATCAATCAACTTGCATCTGCATCAGATCTCATTAAGTATTGTCCTATTTGCCAAAGATTAAAAACATTCTTGCCAAATTACCCCTTTAATGGTAAAAATAGTTGCCTAATATCCTTTTGGTCTTATAGCTATGGATTTAATTCAATTTCCTTTAACAAACAATTGGAATAAGTATTATATTAATAGTTCACTTTACAAAATGGGTATCTGTCATGCCAATAAATAAGCAAAGTCATACCATTGCTTTTGTTTTTAACCCTCGCGTATCCGCGTTGGGCCAAATCGACCCACACTTTTTTCATTTTGAAAATTCGCAAAGTTTTTCTTATTAAATTTTTTTATCCTTCCAGGTATTCTTCAAGAACATATTGAAAATGAAGATTTTGAAAATGTGAAAAAAATCGTCCCAAGGAAAAAATAGTTATAGGCGATTGAAAACGATGTGGGTCAAAAAAGCCCACACGGAAAGAGACGTGGCGCGGCTACAGTATACCCAGTATATATTACTTTTTCCTAACAAAAAAAAAAAAAAATTTGTGGACTACTTGGGAATATATCGATATGAAAGACTACTATTCTAGTATGTATATTCCAAAAATAAAGATTATATGCTTTATAGTCTGGTTTCTACAACGGTTTTTAGGAAAAAAAAAATCAAAATTACATACAAATTTTAATACTATTTAAAATAAATAATAAAAAAATTTTTCTTTTTTTTAAATACTCTAGAACAACTCCAAAAGGTCTAAAATATATAATGTATAAATAAAAATGACAAAAAATTAATAAATTAGTAAAAAAATTTGATAAAAAAAAGTGTGGGCTCAAAAGGCCCAACGCGGAAAGATTAGGGTAATTTGCCCTCGCGGATACGCGAGGGTTAAGTATAAATTGTTACCATTTCTACCAAAAAATACCAACTTGATTACTCATAAATAATGCTGCAGAATTTAAATCCTCCAAATTTACCTTTATATTAGATGAATTTAATATCCATCATGTGAAAATGTCACCATTATACCCCACCAGTAATGGAATATGCGAAGATTTAACTGTAGTCAAATACAACTACTAACATTTCTAGTTAAAGAGAATCCACCTGTTTGGGATATTAAAATTGCTGTCAGTGTTAATATACAACAAAACTTTATACAGCACCATGAACATGTCACCCTCAGATTTCCTTTTACCAAAAAGCACACACCACTGTTGCCACAAATTTTTCACAATATTGGACTGAGGGTAGTAAAAACTTTAAGCCGCTTAAAATTGGACAGAAATTGGCTAAGAAGGTAATCCATAAGGGTCATCATATCCATGATAAATTTAAAGCCAAGTGGGAAGGACCTTATGTGATTAATCAGGTAAATAAAAATGATCTCATGGAATTAAAAGAGATTCATCAACAACTCAAGAAGAACAGGTGCACTTTAGTCATCTTCGAAGGTGGAATGATGTTCCTGCATACTTGCTCTAGAACAAAATTTTTGGAATTATATCTTTGAAGATTTAAACTTGGATAGTGATGGTAGTGGATTTTCAGATAATGTTGTAGATTATAGTGGTGATGGTGTAGATAACAGTATAGATAATTATAGTATTAATAACTTAGAAACTAATGAGCGATGAAAATTTAACATATGAAACTAACCCAATGGAACAAGAATTTTCTGGTTTTAAAACTAATTCTTTAGATTTTAATTGTACAATATGCTATCTAACCTTTTAGACAACTTAAAGTAATGCATGAAACTTTGCAAAAGCCTATTAATATAACAGAAACTGTAGAAGAGGTTAGTTTAGCTCCTGAACCAGTATGCCAGGTAGTTAATCCTGTTAAGAAAAATGTAGTTTTCTCAGGAGTTGAAACATCCTCCTTTTCTGTGTTTTCTGGAATACACACTACCTCCTCTTTCACTATAAATAAATATTGCTTCAGTACCCCTTTTAGGAGCGTAGTCACCCGTTCTTGAAATCTGTTTAATTCCAATTCTCTTACTTATACTAATTCACCTTCTACTATTTACAATAATGATTCTGTAGAAAATAGTATTAATAATTATCTTAGTCCTACTGGCAATGTTTCTGTTAGACATAGTTTTAGCGAATTTAACATGATAAACTATATTCCTACTAATATTTCTCCAGTGCATGAAGATCTGTTGAATGCAGCAGTTTGTTGGCACCCTGTAGTACACTCTGGTGTGATTCCTTTTTTTTTCACACTTTTATCGAGCTTTCTAATAAAATTTCAAATTCTAATCTAACATTCTGTCTGACCTTTTTGCTTCTATTCAGTTTAGTTCTTCGTTTCCTGGTTTCTCAGAGTAAATTAAAGAAAATTTTCAGTGATTACATTTAATAATATTAATTACAGTCTCATGAATATTAGCAGCATTAATCTTGATGAAACATTATCACAAGGCATAGTTGAGGGACAATTCATCAAGAATGAGATGGGTGAGAGCATGGAAAGGGTGAAAGGTGAGAAAGGTGAAAATGTATTAATTATGAATGAATGTCGCCTACATACTAGATCAAGGGGACCTGTAAGAATTTTCCCCTATTTTGATCGTAATAAAATTTCATAGCCAATTATATGCTGAGGATCCAATTCTAATAAAGAAAAATTTTGGAGGTAACAAAAGAAAATCGCGGTGTCGCGCTTTATGGAATTTCCCGCTTAAAATTTCCCGGGAAAACGATTCAAAAAGGTTATATTCATTGAATACTATTGTGAAGAAAAAATTAAATATTAATAAATGTTGCAACTAAGTTATGGTTATTTTCAGAAAATGACCTTGCTAGTAATTGGCTCTGAAGTGCAGGAAGGAACAGCATTAGAGAAGAATTGGGGGTAGAAATGGAAGTGGATTGGAAGTTTGGAAGGGAACTAAATGAGTGTATTTCTGTTTTACAAGAGAAAATGACCCGGGATGCTGGCGTGGTTCTTATATGGTCATTAACTTGTAGGGCATGGAAAGACGACATATATGTTACAGGAAAACAGCTTTTTAAAATAATAGGGTCAAATCCAGATTTTAATCTCAATTTTGTGGCCCCAATCATGACTACTTTAGCTGAAATAGCTGAATAAAGAATACCAACTACCAAGTTTTTCTGGTCCTAACTACCATCAAGATCCTGTACACCTTTAATACTAAAAGGAAAAAATGCCCAGTCAACAAAAACCCATAATAAATAAACTAGAACAACCCATGTATGTTCAGGTCCCTAATCCTGAGCCAATCAATTTCAGCGAAGAATTACAACAACATATTGCCTTGGAGAATTTCTAGGAAAATATTAATATATCAGCTTCCGCAGTCAGACCACCTGCAATGAATGATCATCAAGTTAGGAATGCAGTTCGTAATATAATTTTTGACGTAGCCCCTCCGAATCCAACCATCAATGAACAGTTAAACTCAGGTGACAACATTGTTAACTTACTACAAGAAAAATAAAGGTTCTTGGAGAATCTATTGTATCAACATTAGTTAATTTCCATAAAATGTAAAAAAGTTTCTAGATTTAATAAAATATTCCTTTGATATGTGAGAGGGGTGAACCCTTAGGTCTTAATGGGGAGAGATGTGAGGAGTCTTAGGCCGTGTTTTATTAAATTATTTTTTATCATTATTTCTTTATTATTATTATTATTTTTTTTATGTTTCGAGAACTATTATGTGTTGAAGTATGCTGTACAATTAATATTATTTGGAATAAGTTGATTTATATAGAATTAAGTTAATTGATTTGAAACAAATGAATATAGGGAAATGTACAATACTAATCTGATAAAACCAAATAATTTAATCAGGTAATGATAATATAATTAAAATTAATTAATTTTGTAATAATGAATAATATTGTGATATAAATGAGATAAAGAAAATAAGATAGAACAGAGAGAAGGGTTAGAGAATTTAATATTTTTTGTTTTATCCTGAAAACTGATTTGTTTCTGGAAGAGTACCACAGGTAAGGTTCTTCAAATAAAATTTTCTATTTCCTTTCCTCATATTAATATGGATGTGATATTTAAATAACGGTAGTCATACTCAAAGTTATTCTAATTTGAAATATATCTGTCCATTACTATGTTCATCATATTTAGGAATTAATATATAAATTGCATGAAACTTTATATAATTCAAGGGTGAGAGACAGATCTTTAATGATTATGCATTTTCAAGGAAATTTGTTTTTGTATTTTTTTTTTTTTTTTTTTTTTTGCAAATTACAGTTAGACTTATAATTGTCTTTCATTAATTCCACATATTTAGCAGTCCTCCAGTAATTCTGGATCATTGGAGATTTGAAAATAAAATCTAACATTTGGATAACTAACAAAAGAACAGCTAAAGAAAAAGTAGGATGAAGAAATTAATAATACCAAATTAAAAGGGACATATTGATCCCTAAACCAGATCATTTCGTAAACCAATGGAATGAATGTCTTTCTTTCTCTTTGCTAAATTGAAATTCTTCTAAGTTTCCTCCATGAACTCTATATTCCATCTACATAGGTATTTTCTTTCTAAAACTCCTTCACTATGTCCTTTCATTCTTTCTATCAGTAGCACTCTGTTTACTCATCCTATTCTCTCTCTCTCCTCTACAACAGTAGCTTGGTGGGCTAATATAAGTTTTTCTTTTGATTAAGGATCATAGTTTGCTCCCTCGCTTGAACGAGTGTTTGAACCTCAGATCTGGCTACCTAAACAGACACTTAAAATTGTATTATATAATGTGAATTACACTAATCTTTTTACTCACACATCACAAAAAACATAGAGAACAAATACAACAGAACAGTTTATTATATCATACAAAATCACACTTTCTAATGCTTTTAGCATAAGATGGTCAGGGTCCACTCATTGGATGTGAAACCATGTTCGGTTAGAATAGTGCATATACATTCAGTGAGCAGGGCTTATCTATCAAGCCCTAGATTATTCTCCAAACTCTAATTCCTCTTTGTTTAGGAAAATAATATAGGTCAATTTTCTCGTGACAATAAACATAACAAAGCAGAGAGACAGTATGAAAGCTACATGGCCTATCGATACTGTCCCCTGTTGTCTAGAATAAAACAATCACCCAATGCTTATGCAAACTCACACAGCACCCTAGGGCTATCAAGTAACTTGCAAGTATACACCTAGCCTACTACCAAAAGGAAAAAACTATACCTAAGACCAAGAACCTTCTGTGATAGGTAATGAACACCCCAGTAGATGGGGTAGAGGCTCCATGGCTCCAAATTAATTAAAATAATATAAACATATATATATATATATATATATATATATTATATATATATATATATATATATATATATATATATATATATATATATATATATATATATATATATATATATATATATATATATATATATATATATATATTTATAATTTTAAGCCACTGAACCTCTGTCCCATGAATTGGGAGGTTTATTTCCTACCACAGTAGGTTCTTGGTCAAGGGAAATTGAATTATGTGTATTTTCTTATCTAAGTGGATTAGAGTGAGCAGATTATTTATTTAGGCTTGATAGTAAGCCCCGCTTCAGCTCAAAGCATTTGAATGTTCTAGCCACTGTGGATGTGGTTTTGAATCCAGATGGTGGGCAGACCCGATTTGCTAGAAGCATGAGAGAGGGTGTGATTTTTGTATGTTATAATAGCCTGTTGTATTGTATGTGTTGGCTATGTTTTTAGTGATGTTTGGGTACTGAGATTAGTAAATTCATTATGCCTTAAACTATAATTAAATACTACAGAAAATCTCCCACTAACAGCAAATTTTTGTGTCCATTCAGGTAGCCAGATTCGAGAATTCGAACCACCGCACTCACCAGGGAGAAAACTACAATCCTTAAAAAAAAAAAAAAAAAAAAAAAAAACTTTAATTCACTGAGTCCAATGTGAATTTTATATACCAAAATTATAATATATATATATATAATATTACTATATATATATTTATAATATATAATATGATATATATTATATATATAATATATATATACATATATATAAATATATATATCATATATATATATATATATTATATAATTTTCAAAAATATAACAGTTTTAACAATATATAGACATTTTTAATCTCTCATTGACAGAGCTTCTCCGCTCACATTCGGGTTAAGAATCAAACAGGGTTCCACCTAAAGAGGATGTTATCATCAATATTCATTTTTTAAAAAACTGCGTAAACACACCGCAGCTCTTATAATCAATATATAGGAATATTATAAAATCTCTTCATTGCTATTTGTTATGCAAAGTGTATTTACCACCCAAACCACGATGAGCTAAAAAGAAGCTCTAACTTTAGAAAAATACTCTTTTCGTAGAAAGATAACATTCATCTTACCTTTCTATATATTATAACAGTAAAAATATATCTTATTCACCTTATCTATATATTATCTATCTATATATTATCTTATCTATATATTATCTTATCTATATATTATTAAAGCTTGGGTAGAATGTAATTTAGCAGTTTTAAAATATATTCGAGGGGATCATCTCTCTTTGATTGGAACTCTGTTTGATCCTTGACCCAAGCGTGAGCAGGGAAGTCTGTCAAAGATCAATAATTACCACAAGGATATTATATATTTATATATATATATATATATGTATAATTAATATATATAATTATATATATATATATATATATTATATATACTATATATATAATATCTATATATATATATATATATATATATATATATTAATATTATATATATATATATATATTTATATATATATATATATATATAGTATAATATATTATTAGTATATATATAATATATATAATTCATATATTATATATATATATATATATATATATATATATATATATATATATATATATATATATATATATTAGAACATCAGAACATTAGAAAGATGTGCGACAGCTTATTATTAGTGGCCTTGATTACAGAATCACAGATGAAAGTCTCAAGGTATACTTTGAGCAATTTGGGGAGATAGCTAATGTGGTTTTAGCGAAGTGTCCAAAGACGAAAAGTTTACAGGGTTTTGTTACATTTTCAAAGGCTTACATGGCAGATGAGGCACAGAAAAATGGACCACACAAAATTGATGGAAAAATATTAGAAACTAGTCAAGTTGCCTCACGAAGTAAAGTAAATAATCCTGAAGCTTGTGCAACTATCAACAAAAAATTTTTTGTTGGTGGCTTAAAGAATGATATTGATAAAGATGTAAGTATTACTCCTTCATTTATTTTTGATTAAACTAAATTTTTATTCACTACTTTTTTTTTTTTTAACTGGTTGGGTATAATTTTTTTTTTGTTTGGTAATATTGAAATTATTATATCTCTGGAGAAGATTCTAATAAAAAATTCAAATTCTAATGTTATATATGGTCAGGCTTCCTCAACTCTACTACACCTGTTAGATCCCATCCAAAACTAGGAGATCCGTATCTCCACTGGAGCCTTCCGATCGTCCCCCTTGAAGTTGAATAAAATGTGATGTCACTCTCTCTTTGAAGGGAATACATCATGTGTCACAAGTTCTCTTCGTTTTCAAACCCCCAATATCGTCTGCTCTGACACCGATTCTGCAAGAGATACCTCAGAATTCTAATAGCTGGCCATTTGCAAACACAGTTCATAACATCCTTGATTTCTTTAACATCCCTTTGCAAAAGGTGCTGCCCTTCTCTTACGACGAAGAGTACACACCTTGGCTATTCCCCACTCCCACCATTTGCTTGGCCACTAACCTCTCTCTCCAATCTGCCACCCTGCTAATGCACTTTGTAAAGCATCATCTCTGTCTCATATCCGTAGTTCACAGTGATTTTACTCCAGTGTTTTGACTCCTCTAAAACAGGGGACAGTGTGGGTGCATCTGCTGTCTTTCCTGACCGCAACCTTTCCCATAACCTCCTCCTCATGCTTCAGTTTTTACGGCAAGAATTAATGAGCTATAATGAATTGCCTCTCTCCGAATTCTATTTCCTTAGCCCAAGATCAACCTTATGTTATTTATTCAGATTCGCTTCAGCGCCCTCCAAAGCGCTTAAAACCCAAAATATTATATAAAAACAGTGGTATCGCCGTTGCAACAATTTAATCAGTGCTTCCACTATCCCGTAAAGAAACAAATACTTTTATGTTCTGTGAACCCTTCCACGTAAGGGGTAACGGGCAATGAAATCGCCGATAGAGAGGCTAAAATGGCCACCTCTTCTTTTCAGAGCTGTTCCAGGTACCTCCCAGATGCCATTCGACAAGGCCGCTTATTGGCAAGAGTGCTGGACGATGAATCAGCGGGGGACCGACTTGAAATACAAAGCCGAGCATCGGTGAGTGAAAGTGCATACATGAGGTGATAGTTGCACGCCTCTGTATTGGCCACAAGAATATTCACTCACCAGTCATATATTGTCACAGGACCCTCCTTCCATCTAGTAATTATTTCGTCGCTATTACCCTGCTATCTGTTCGACATATCTTCATTGATTGTCCCCAACTGGCACTTATTCGCTGTCATCATTTTCCTACTTTGTGGTCCATAGAACCTTCTAAAAGATTGTCCCATATCTTACCTGAATCTTCCCACTTTAGTAGTAACTCTATTTTTTTGTATCTCCAAGAAGCGAATATTCTTTTAGGACTATTAATATTTGTATTTGAAGTTATTCCCACTTTATAATGTAAAAGGATGTAATATATATGTATTTTTTTATTTATTTTTTGACTGAATATTCATTTCGCCATTCAAATTTTCCTTGACATTAAAAATATGTACATGCCAGGGACCACCCATGATGTTGATTCTTCAACTCTGTGTTGGCCGCTTCTCAATCTGTTGAGCTGGTGTGGGTCCTGTACATATGAACAAAAAAATATATATAAATATATTATAATACTTATATATATATATATAATATATAATATATATTTTAATTACTTTAATTATATATATATATATATAATATATATATATATAATAATTATTATATAATATATATATTATAATATATATATATATATATATATATTATATATATAAATTAGGACACCACTGAACCTGAACACATGCGAAAACTGTTTGTTGACGGCCTTAAAATTATAATCACTGATGAAAGTCTCAAAGAATACTTTGAGCAGTTTGGAGAAATATGTTATGCGGCTGTCTAATGAAGGATCCTAAGACCAAACGTTCACGGTGGGTGTGGGTTTGTAATTATTTTCAAGAACTTACATGGTAGATGAGGCACTAAAAAATAGACCACACCAAATCAATGGAAAAACGATAAACGTCAGACGAGTTCCACAAAAGAAAGTAAATAATTCCGTAATTGGTGTTACTAGTGCAACTGGTGTAACTGTCAAAAAATTATTTGTGGGTGGTTTGGAGGATGACGTTGAAAAAGACGTAAGTATTATTCGTTTTTTGTATTTTTTTTGTCAAAGTAAAGTTTTTTTCCACATTTGATTTTATTTTTGAATGGAAGGATATAAGAAGAGAATTTTGCCAGTTTGGTACTATTGTCGACATTGTTATACCTACAGCATATAATTCTCAGAAGAAAAGGGGGTTCGCCTATGTCGAGTTTGATGACTGTGATGCTGTTGATAAAGCTTTTCGTAAGTTAAGTAAATTTCAAGATATTTAATTAATTAATTAATTAAGATTAATGTGTAAAATTTGCAGTAAAAAAAACATAATAATTATAAAATGAAATGAAATGAAAAAAATCTATATTTAGCAGAAAGAGTTACAAAATTATACAATATTAAAATTACCTTCGTAATTAATAATACAAAAATATTGTTAACATTATTAACCAAAAAGGGCTGCTGGGTTGAAGCGTACATCCTATTTGAAGGTTTCTTTGTTTCATGGTTCTTCACTTCTGCTGTCTATTCCTTCTTCCTCCTTAAAACTTTTAAAGTCCTTAAAATTTCTTGCATACCTTCATTGGTTATGTGTAACCTCTGTAACCCCTTAAGGTAATTTTCTTACAAGGAAAATTCTTGGTCTTGTTGTAAAATTACTCATAGATGTCCGAGTGATTTCCGCTTCTCGTTTCTTTTTTGAGAGTGACGTGGTGGTTATACCGGCTATAAATTACTCGTCGCTGAACTCAACTTGCTCGGTTCAAAGCTCCCGTGTTCGCTTGACGTTAAATTCAGCGTCCTTATTTCCATTAGTCCGGTCTCTTCTTGACCTTTCATTTACTTGGTCCCTTCCCGACCCTCCACTAGGTCAATCTCTTTGTTACTTTCAATCAATTTAGTCTCTTCAGGCCTTTCCGTTGATTTGATCTCTTCATGACCTCCTATTAGTTTGGTTTCTTCATAACCTTCTGGTGGAGACTGGCTTTCATTGAGCCATGAGTCGTGTTCGCTCTATTTGGTGCTATGTTTCTTCAGTAGGGCCTCTTTCAGCCCTGAGTAATCCATATCTGGAAGGAGACATCCTTGATCATTCGTCTAATGCCTTCCCAATGAGCAGTACTCTAAGCGTCTAAGGTATGTGGCCCAATTTACACGTGCTAATTAATCGTGTTACCGACTTTCTCAAACTTTTCAAAATAAATGTCTATGTTTTGCTTTTGATCGACATTAGGGGAGTAGTTTCGACTCTAGTTTCAGTAGATTTGAGAGTAGTTCGAGCCTTCTTAACTCATATTTCCTCTCTCCTTTTCTTTTATCTTGACGTTTTACTTCAGCAGCCTTTACTGACCTTTCGGCAGCTTTTTCTGCCCGTTCTGCAGCTTTTTCTTCCTTGATAAAGTCAGATATTTCCTTCCAATTTATGCCGGTCTCCTTATAGCGTTGTAATAATGCTTCAACATTCATTCTTCATTACTTAGTGTGATTGTTGATTAGAACAATCTCTACAAGCTACTTGATTAAGCCCTTTCTACTACTTGTTTGATTGTATATGTTGAGAAGTTTACTTAATTTTTATAATTTGTTGCTTCTCTTCGCAATCAGTTGCAATCCCAGAACAGACATGCCAATTATCAGGTCTGTTTCTATTGAAGAATAATTCTCGGACATAGCTTACAATTATTACGACTCTTCTTAATAATAGTGAAGGATTCCTCTCAGTATATAAACTTAACTCTTGAGTCTGTAGATTACCCGAAGTCCTTTTTGCTTCTCTTTTCTAAGGGCTTTTTATTGTTCTCAAAAATTATATTTAGCTATCCCTTTCTCTGGAGTAGTACTAAATTATTAGCTTCAGAGACTTCTTTAACATTTATTTATTATCCGTACAAAATCCGATGATGACTGAAGCATAAATCATTCAAATCGATCATTTATCAATCTCAGAATGTGATCATCTATATTATTTTTACAATTCCTTAAATAATTATTGGTGCTGTAAAAATTACTTATTTTCTATATTTGCACAAATTATTAAAATTAAAATATTGATTTCATTATTTGTTAAAGTGTCTGCTGTTTTTTACTGAAAATGCTGCAAAATAATTGCAATATATATATTATATAGTATATATAATATATATATAATATATATATATATATATATATATATATTATAATATATATATATTTATATATCATATATATAGTATATTATATATTATATATCATATATTATATATAGTATAGTATATAATATTATATAATATCTTTCTTCTTCTTTATTCCTTCTATTTTCCAAGAATGGGAGTAAGGTGTCGTGAACGAGCATCGGAAAAGAAAAGCAGTAGATGACACCCACGACATAAGTCGAAAGAAGCCAGACCTTACGCTCCCTCCAGTACATTACATTAGTGAGAACTTATTGCAGTCTAGAAAATCCACCTAACGCTTTCAT
This sequence comes from Trachelipus rathkii, assembly GCA_015478945.1. Lineage (NCBI taxonomy): Eukaryota > Metazoa > Arthropoda > Malacostraca > Isopoda > Trachelipodidae > Trachelipus > Trachelipus rathkii. Next base: position 8,446 of record JABUQX010045274.1, on the reverse strand, counting down.
GGAGACACCGCGATGCCGACCTCACTATGTAGATACGTTCAATGTAAGGGTTCATCCCGTTGCCTAGACCTACATCCCCCTCTCAAAACCCCCCCATTCATTCCTGTTATAAACCTTTCTTCTTGCCTCTACCAAACTCACATTTCTCTCCTTCAAACAATCCATTTTTACTGATCAAGCCACTCTTCTCTCTTCGGTTCCAGCCTGTCTTTTCACGTTCCCAACACCTCGCCAACATTAACATCCGCTTATCAACCACTATCATTCATCCTTTCCATATGGAAAAACCATCTCAACATGACTTTCATTTATTCTCTCATTTACCCCTTTCTTCACACCCCACAAATCTCTCGCTAATAAGTTCATTCCTCATTTTATCAATTCTTCTCGACCTTAGCACACCTCCTAAGATTGTCCATCTGAAACACATTTTGAACTTTAGATCTATACATAACTCTTATTCCAGACATGTCTCACTACTTATACAATAACACAGGTAACAACATACCCTCAAGTAAAGCCCTAGCACACTCAAGACTTAGTCCCTTTACAGTTACCAACGATTTATTAAGTGTGCACCAGCCACCTTCTGCCATTCAAACTTTCCTACTACACTCTGCATCGTTCCGTTCCCTTCTCATCCACACTATACCCTACAATATTTAAAAACTCAACCGAAATCAGTCCACACGTCAACCACTCCAACATAACCACACTGAGAAGTGTCCTCACTCACAACCATACCTACTCTTATCCACGTTTACTTTCAAGCCCCATCCTTTTAACACATCCTGCCACATCTCTCTACCTCTCTCAAAATCTCTTCAGATTCGCCCACAGAACAACATTCATCCGCACTATAATAGGTAGGCACCCTACACTCATCTCATTCTCCACCTATCTAACACCATTTCTGCCATCCCCACCCGAATTCATTCATAACCCCATCCATTACAAATTGAATACACCAAGGAACATAACACAAACCCCTTTTGTCTTACTCCGCCTATTAAATCCTAATAATCAGTCACATTGCACACCATTTATTCTTACACCACCTTCAATATCGTCATACATACTTTGATTTCCAATTCAGAAGCTACACCAAACCATATATCACTCAACACCTGCCATAACCTTCTCCTATTAACTCTATCAGTACGCCTGGTGCAAATCCATAAAACCGACATACAATTTAATTCTTCTTTCCCTCATTTTCTCAATCAATTTGTTTCAATGTAAATTTGAATCCACACATCCTCTACCACTCCTAAACGCACCTTTTCCTTCACCAATCAGTCCTTCAGTCACTCGACGCCATCTTTCGATCAACTAAAGAACCAGCATATACCTTCCCTACAATACTCAAACTAAAATTATTATCCCCGTAATAATTTCTACAGTTTCCCCTTTCTCCCGTTACCTTATTATAAGGGCTACTATTACTGCTCTCCTCTAATCACTTGGACTATACCCTCTATAAAACGCTTTATTACACAACTTCCAAATCCAATCAATACCAATCCGCTCCGTTCTTGATCATTTTCACCATCATTAAGTCTCTATACCTGCAGATTTACATTCTTCAACTTTTTCACTGAACCTATTCCTCCTCCTTGCAAATAACCTCATCCCAAAAATACCCATCTTCTTCCCCCATCAAACCCACACACACCTTCACTATCACCTCTTCATTACTGTTATATTTGCAGATTTTGAAGTGTTCTTTCCACCCCCACACTCCTCTCACACCCATGTCATCAGTTACAAAAGCACCATACCTATTCATTATCTAAGCAGATTCCCCTTATCTCAATTACTAACCTTTCGCGCTTCCTTACAGAAGAGCTTCCTATTCCCTTGTATCTCCCCATTCATCCTCCTTCTGTTCATTTACCTGCTTGTTTTCTCCTACGTATCCACTTTTAGTATTTCTTTTTCCCTAAAATAATTCCAAACCCATCTTTCTTTTCCATGTTCTCATTTCCCTCTTAGCGCGCTTAAACGTACTACTTTGTTCCTATTAGCCGCATTCATCTCTTTTAATTCCACTGGCACAGTGGTATCGTTTTCGTGACCATTTTAGCACATCCACATACTTCCTTTGCACTATAACAATTGCTTCCTTCATTCCCCCAGATTTGTTCAATATCAACTTGTTCACATTCAACCATTTACTAGCGACCGCTCTTTACATACTCATGTATCCTTATTTCTGCTCACTTAACTTTCACTTCTTAATTTTACTACTTCCTTCTCGTAACACCCTTCCTCTCCATCAAGCCGCCCACAAGGTAATTTTACACTAGAACACAAATTGTCCGATAATCCCAGATATATATATATATATATATATAATTATATTATATATATATATATATATATATATATATATATATTATATATTAATTATATATATTATATAATTATATAATATATATAATTATATATAGAATGCCTCGTGGCGCAGGGTATGGTTGACTCACCGACTCTCAGGGAGGACTTGTGTTCAATCCCGCCCATAAACAGTTCGAGTTTATCTTCCCTGGGGCAAGGATTAATACTCGACTGCCGACACGTTTGCCTTAAAGGTCGATTTCTATAGTCCCCCATGTACCTCTCGAAAAGATAAAGCACGTTAAAAGATTGTATAGTATATATATATATATATAATATATATTATAATAATATATATATATATATGTATATATATATATTAATATTATATATATATATATATTATAAGTAATATTATATTATATACTATATCCCAGCCACCACCACCATTTTCTCATTTACTAGTTTATTCACACCACACAACTCCCTAATGCGTTCATTCTTCATTTTATCAATTTCTTACTCACACCTAACACACCCTAAGATTGACTACTTAAACACACTGTACTTTACATCTATACCCCTTATTCCAGACCATAGTTTCAATACTATACATTAACATAGGTAGCATCATACCCTCATGTAAGACCCTAGGGAACTCGAGACTTAGTTCCTTTATATCCACCATGGATTTAATTACACCAGCCACCTTCCTACCATTCACAACTTTCCTGCTACACTTTGCATCATCCGTTCCCTTTTCATCCAACATGTATCCTAAGTATTTAAAATCAGACACTTGTTCCAGTTGCTCACAATGCAACATAACTTCACACCGAGGACTGTCCCCACTCACGACCATAACCTTACTCTTATCTACGTTTACTTTCAAACCCTTCCTTTTACACACCATGCCAAACCCCTCTACTAATCCTCTCAGACCCTTTTCAGATTCGTCACACAAAACCAATTAATCCGTATACATTAAGCAGGGCACCCTCCATTCTCCATGATTCTAACACCTTTCCCTGCCACCCACACCTCTAATTTTTTTCATAACCCCATCCATATACAAATAAATAATAAATTAGACAACATATTCCTGCCTCACTCCTCTATTAATATTAAACCAATCCCTTTCAACTCTATTTATTTTTACACACCCTTCACTACCGTCATACATACTTTTGATTCCATTCAGAAGCCTACCACCAACACCATATATCACTAACACCTTCCTCAGAGCTTCCCTATTAATCCTGTCATACGCCTGTTGCAAATCCATAAAACCTAAATACAATTTATTTTTCTTCTCTCATTTTTTCAATCATTTCTTTCAAGGTAAAAATTTGATCCATACATCCTCTACCACTTCTAAATGCACCTTGTTCGTCATCTATCTGTCCCTCAGTCACTCGACGTACTTTTTCAACCCAAATACCAACATATATCTTCCCTACAACATTGCATAAACTAATTCCCCTATAGTCTCTACAGTTCCCTTTATCCACCTTATCCTTATATAAGGGTACTAATTACATGCTCTCCTCCCAATCCCAGGAAACTATACCCTCCATAAATGCTTTGTTACACAACTTCAAAATCCATTCAATCACCATCTCTCCTCCATTCTTGATCATTTCACTAGTTATTCCATCCATGCCTACTCATTACCTCCTCCTTACTAATTACCTCATCCCCAAAATACCTATTTCTTCTTGCACCTTCAAGCCCACATATATTCACTATCACCTCTTTATTACTGCCAATGTTATGCAGATTTTCGAAAGTTCCCTCCACACTCTCTTCATCCTCACATTCATTTGCTCAGTACTGAATGCTCAGTTATCTTGTTCCGTTAGTGTTAGAAGATTATCTTTAAGTGCGCAATATTGCTCGTAGGTTTCCGGCTTATTTAATGCTTTCATTCTTATTTTCTCTTTAGAAATCCTTCATGATATTAATGTGGAGCATGTCCCAATACCTTCTTCCTTCTCAGAACGCATTATTTAACCTTCATTTTTCACTTCTCTAACTTTTTGCTCCACACTGGTTATAGATCTTGCCGTTTTTTCCGTCCTATGTAAGTGCGCAAAAAATTCTATAAGTTTGAACGATCCTTATCGATGTTGTTTAGTTTGCACAAACTTCATACCATCGTCCATAATGGCTCAGCCACTTATGACATTCTATAAACCTACCAAAGATATGCTGATCAGACACTCGTGCATTCTTAAACAATTAACTGCTTGAGATTCTTAGCTTCCTACCTTTATGCACATCCCACATTACTTCTCTATGTAAACATAGACAAAGGCGTTTCTTCATTTGCATTTAGATTTGTTCAGTTTCATCTTGGTTCTCATTCAACTGATTTACTCCGATATGTCCTATTGCTTCAATATTTATAAAATAAATATAGTGGTAATATATAATATATCTATAAATAATATATTATTATATATTATATTATATGATATATTTTATATATAATTATACTATGTATAATATATTTAAATTACAATATATGGATAAATGTAAATCCGATAATAATCATATATAAATAAGGTTGAAATAGAGTAATATTTACAAATATCTTAGCTAGATGATCTGCTCGCCACTGATACTCTTGGTTTTGTGAACGTAGCATTGACTGTATAATATTGCATATTAGTCATATTAGCACATACCTAATAAGAATTAGATTAATAAACATATAAAGATGATTGTTGCGTGTATGAAAGCGAATATGATCCGTAGTGAAACGTGTAGAAAGTAGATCGATAGTATAGAAATCTCGCATTCTCTCTAAAAAGTCTAAATCATCTGCTCAGAGTGTAGCTTTATTGCGAACTCAAGCTCGTCAGAGGTTGTCATCAAGCCCTCGCAGCACGGTTCTTATGTGAATATCTGTCATCGTACGTTAGTGCTACCATCAGAATGCATCTGTGATCGGAGTAAGTTCTGTCGTATTTACTACTATGAGCATATTAGCCTTTAATATATTAATTCAGTTTATTTTTTATAGTTTTCGTTCTATATTTGAATATTATTTTCTTATTAAGCTACATTTTCTTGTTATCATAACAGGTGTCGCTTATGAGACTTCAACCTAGAGAATAGATTTATAGTCGAGATTGGAGCCCGAGTGGATATATTCCAGATGGGCGGATAATGTTGGAAGGATATTGCCGAAATAATGATAGACCCCTTATAGTCCAGATGATTCTCATAGTGGTATAGGATATCGCTGTCTGAATCCCAATGTTAATACGAATAGAGTAGGCTAACAACCTTTGTATTCTTGAAGGTTGATGAGTCAGCCACAAACTCGGTTCAATCCATCACTATTAGAATATAGTGGTGACCTCATTATCTCTAGAACAGAGATAGTCCGCAGTTCTCTACAAAATCAATAAGTGAGAGTCATAAGCATGACGGATCAACATTTTTACGTCATCGCCATGTACAACCTCAAGTAGAACTAATAATACAGACTAGAGATAATAGCTACGTCTAATAGTAACTTGTACACCGTAATACATGAGAATGAAATTTTATGTTAGCGTGCAGAACTAGAATCTCTTGCCAGACTGTACATGTCTCACTGATTGAATTAAACTGAAATGTTTATGGAAATTATTTGATTGCTCCTTAGTTATTATAAATTATATTATATGTTTTTCTTGTAACCTGTACATCAATCAATTTAGAATCATTATTGTATCGCATAATATATGATTATTTTATCTTCTCATCGTAAATACTTGATATAGATATATCTATATATATATCTAGCTTGATGGCAAGTCAATGAGATAATAATATGATGGGAGATACTATTATATTAGGATCACTTCTTCCTCTAATTATGGTTTACTCGGTTACTATTTGTATTATTATATTCATTATGATTGTATAGCAATGAATATCTGTAATGAAAACTATAATAAATATAATCTATATATAATAGTTTATATACAATACCTTTTTTCTTTGACCGTCCAAGACTCTAAGTTTGTGTGACCAAAAGTAAAGTGTCCGGTTAACATCCGTGTATATCTATGTAGTTCAAAAATATTGCCCCTATGCTGGAATAATGACGTAACCATCTTATCTAGTATGATTGTTAACAAAAGAAATCAATGCACAAAAGTGAACGAGAAAGAAAGCCCAGCCGTTACCCTCCACCTACTATTAACTATATCCTATTAGTGAGAACACGTACGCTATCTAAGTTAAATAGAAATCCACAATAAGTAGCTTTCTACTAGTACGTGACGGACCCTCACTATGTGATATTAATTACGTTTCAAAGTGTTATAGCGATTCTTACAATTCCATATCCAGACTCATAGGTATGATAGGCTCAATCAACATACCCCTCCTCACAAAACCCGCTCCATTCACTCCTATTATGCACCTTTTATTTTCGCTCATTGCCTCAAAATAAACTCACATTATTCTCTCCTCCAGATTTATACATTATACATTGTTAATCCATCCACTTTTTTTACTAGCAGTATTCTCCTCAGCGGTTCGATTTATACTCCATAAAATACTCAATACCACTATATATAATATAACAATTCCGTCCGTTATATAAACCAACCGACTATCATTTCTAATGTTATTTTCCAACTAATTGTCTTCTTACTTTCTTTTTGTTTGCTACTTTCATTTATTCTCTCTTATCTCTTTCATCACATTCACACAGCTACATGAGAATAGTCAGCAAGTCTTTTATCAAATTCTTCTCACACCTTAAGCACATACCCCCTATAAGATAGTTCTCATCTTTAGACTACATATTATCTGAACTATGTCTATATACCTTCTAAATTCAGATACCTATCATGATCTTCATATCTACAAAATACATAGTAAACACATTCTCTTCTATTTTTTATATCAATATTTCTCTTCAAATAGTAAAACCTATGCTCGCATCAAGGTACTGCCTTTGCGAGAGTTCCCCACGTGCACGTTTAATCGTTCCGAGAGAGCTCGTCGACTTGCTCGCCCTTAATTTTCTACTTCGCACTATCCTCTCGACTCACTGACAATCTGCATCATCCTTTATTTTTCCTCCCCTTTTTCTCAGTCCAACGCAACCGTACTACCAGCTATACCATGCTTAGTATTAAACCATACTATCGTGTGTTCCAGCGCAGCCAACCAATCTAAGCGCGCACATTCGACACCGCCCAGGACCCTGTCCGCCTCGTACTTCACAACCATACATGTACTCTTATCTTACTAGGTTCAATCACTTTCAAACCCCTTTCCTTTTACACATCGTATACCTGCCATAATCTCTCTACCCAATTTCTTTCAAACTTTCAGATCACCATCAAGCAAAACCTAAATTCATCTGCATTTAAATATTAGGGATATAACCTCTACTTTCTTCCATTCTTTATAGCTATTCTAACACTTATTCTCTCTGCCCTATCTATTCTGTCTCATATATCGTCTCAGCGCGAGTATGAGTCAGGAGTATGTATAATAACCAAGTAGAGACTATACAAATACTATATTATATATATATATATATACTTGCCTTACTCCTCAGCATTTTATTTATATATATATGTGAATATTAAAATTACTCTCGATTCCATTGATTCTTGCACACGCTTTCCACTTATTTCATACTACTTTTGTGTTCACAAATATTATGAGGGTAACCCTAACCAATAACTAAACCAACCTAATAATCAGTCTCTAACTCTCCGCGAATAGATCTATATTCCGATATTATTATCCTCGTATCATTACAGTCCCTGGTTAGCAAACCGTTACGCAAAAACCTACCTAAACACAATTTTATTCTTCTTCTACCCTCATTTTCTCATTATTTATATTGTTTATATTATTAATGTTACTAAATCTGAATCCACATATCCTCTTAACCACTCCTAACTACACTCTTGATTCTATTCAACCAAATCAGCCTATTCTCGAGTCAGTCACGAATATCAGTACAATATTTATATATATATATATTATTTATTATATAATTAATATTAAATAGTAGGATATAAGCAGTTGAGTACAACATAATAACCCGTAACTTGAATGTTTCTCATCTTAAACTCTTCTGTTA
>JABUQX010045273.1:17500-32500 GCA_015478945.1 Trachelipus rathkii | reverse complement strand
GGTAAAAGGTGGTTGGGAGGAACAAGATAAAGACACACACCATGGTGGAACGAAGAAGTGAAAGATGCAATCAGAAAGAAAAGGGAGAAAATGGCTGAAGAGAAGAACGGGAGAAGCGAGAGAGGAGCATGTACAAGCAAGAAATGAAGCAGAAAGAATCAAGAGGATGGCGGAGAAGATAGCTGCAGAATTAACGAGAGATGTAAATGAGGGGAAGAAAAGCTGTTTAAGATGGCTAAAGCATATAGGAAACCGAAGAATAAAATCAGAAACATAAGGATAGAAATGGAGAGATTCTGTTAAAACCGGAAGAAAGGAATATCTACTTGTTGATGTTTTTTTTTTCTCTCTCCATTTTGTTTATTCTTTATTAATATGGTCAGTTTGTCTCTTAAAAGCGAATTCAAATTAATAATAGTTACACTAAAACTTGTCTCTTCAACGTCAATTCTTTTTATAAATATTAATAAGTCCTCGCTTCAGGTTGATGTCAGTACCGTAATTTTTAATATGCTTCTGGTGCTTTTATTACGTTATAACCTTTTGATATTTTCGTATAATGTGTAGAAATTGGCAGCGATTAAGTTTCTGGGTTTCTGAATACTCAAAATGTGATGTAGATGTTTTGTGATTCATGTTGCAACATTATCTTACTTACATTATTTCTTGGATTCCAGAAAGCATTCTAGTATATATATATATATATATATATATATATATATATATATATATATATATATAAATGTTTATTTTATATATATATATATATTTATATATATATATATATATATATATATATATATATATATATATATATATATATATATATATATATATATATATATATATATATATATATATATATATATATATATAACTACAACAACCAGCCATGCGGGGCGTACAGGGACCACAAATCGAACTTTAAGGCCGGCTATCCCAAACCAGCGCCACCAACGTGTTCGCAGCCGAGTTTTAATTCTTGCTCCCAGGTAGATAAAACTCCAACTGCTATGCGGAGGATTTGAACCAGCTGTCCTCTCGTATGAGAGTCGGCGACTCAACCTCCTGCGCCACAAGACGCATCAATATAATATATATATATATATATATATATATATATATATATATATACTATATATATATATATATATATATATATATATATATATATATATATATATATATATATATATATATATATATATATATATATATATATATATATATATATATATATATATATATATATATATTCTTTCTTTCTTTCTTTCTTTCTTCACCTTCCTCTTTGCCCCAAGATTGGGGGTAAGGTGCTGTACAAGCATCGGAAAAGAAAAGCAGTAGGAGAACATGACAAACGTCGAAAAGAAAGCCCAGCCTTACCGCCCCCTCTGTACCATTAATTAGTGAGAGCTCGTCACAGACAGAAAATCCACCCTAGAGCATCATGGACCGCGACGGACCCCTCACTATGGTAGATCATCAATGTAAGGTTCATCCCTGGCCCAGGTGTAGGCCTGGCCATGCCCATACAAAACCATATTCTCTCTCCTATCATGCACCTTTATTCTCGCCTCTGCCAAACTCATTTCTCTCCTTCAGACATTCGTTCACCGACTCAATCCACTTTCTTTTCGGTCTCCCAGCCGGTCGGTTCCCAACACACTCTCCACTATACATCCGCTTAACCAACCGACTATCATTCATCCTTTCCAACCATCATCTCAACATACTTTCATTTATTCTCTCATTTACCCCTTTCTTCACACCACACATCTCTCTAATTAGTTCATTCCTCATTTTATTAATTCTTTTCACACCTAGCATGCCCCTAAGATTGTCCATCTGAACACATTGAACTTTAGATCTATACTTCTTATTCCAGACCATAGTCTCACTACCATACAATAACACAGGTAACAACATACCCTCATGTAAGACTCTAGCGCACTCAAGACTTAGTCCCTTACATTCACCAACGATTTAATTGCACCAGCCACCTTCCTGCCATTCACAACTTTCCTACTACACTCTGCATCATCCGTTCCCTTCTCATTCAACACATACCCTAAATATTTAAACTCAGACACTTGCTCCAGCTGCTCATCATCTAACATAACTTCACACTGAGAACTGTCCTCACTCACAACCATAACCTTACTCTTATCTACGTTTACTTTCAAACCCCTCCTTTTTCATACCCTGCCAAATCTCTCTACCAATCCTCTCAAACTCTCTTCAGATTCGCCACACAGAACCAAATCATCCGCATATAATGGTAGGGCACCCTCCACCACCCCTCTCCATTCTCCATCATTCCTGCTTTTCTGCCATCCCCACCTCGAATTCTTTCATAACCCACATCCATATACAAAATTATCAAGGAGACATAACACAACCCTGCCTCACTCCGCTATTAATCTAAATAATCACCATTGACACCATTTATTCTTACACTTCACTATCGTCTCATCCTTACTTTTGATTCCATTCAAACTACCAACACCATATATCATAATACCTGCCATAAGCTTCTCTAACTCTATCATACGCCTGTTGTAAATCCATAAAACCTAAATATAATTTATTCTTCTTCTCCCTCATTTTCTCAATCATTTGTTTCAATGTAAAGATTTGATCCACATATCCTCTACCACTCCTAAACGCACCTTGTTCTTCACCAACCAGTCCCTCAATTTACTCGACGCACTCTTTCAACAAAAAAATACCAGCATATACCTTCCCTAGCACTCAATAAACATTCCCCTATAATTTCTCAGTTCCCTTTCTCCCTTACCCTTATATAAGGGTACTATTACCGCTCTCCTCCAATCCCTTGGAACTATACCCTCCATAAACGCTTTATTACACAACTTCCAAATCCAATCAATCACCATCTCGCCTCCGCTCTTGATCATTTCACTAGTAATTTCATCTATACCTGCAGATTTACCATTCTTCAACTTTCTCACTCTACCCATTACCTCCTCCTTACTAATAACCTCATCCCCAAAATACCTATTCCTTCTTGCACCATCAAAACCACACATTCACTAACACCTCATCATTACTGTTAATATTGTGCAGATTTTCGAAGTGTTCTTTCCACACTCCCCTCATCCATTTCATCAGTTACAAAAGCACCATCCCTATTCATTATTCTAAGCAGATTCCCCTTATTCTCATTCTTAACCTTTCGCGCTTCCTTCCAGAAGGGCTTCCTATTCCCTTGTATGTCCTCATTCATCCTCCTTCCAAACTGTTCATTTACCTCTTGTTTTCTCCTACGTATACACCTTTTAGTATTTCTTTTTTCCTCCTTATATAATTCCAAGCATCTTTCTTTTGAAACTTTATCATTTGCTTTTAGTACATTCAACCACGCTTCTTTTTTACCTTTAACCGCTTTCATCACCTCTTCATTCTACCATTCGCTGTTAACATTCTTACTTCCTACTTTAGCACATCCACACACTTCCTTTGCACTACTAACAATTGCTTCCTTCATTTGCCCCCAGATTTGTTCAGTATCAACTTGTTCACATTCAACCGATTTACTGAGCGCTCTTTTTACTTATATTTATTGTCTTGCTCACTCCCTTCTCACTCTTAATTTGCCTACTTCCTTTCGTATCACCTTCCTCTCCATCCAAGCCCCCACTAACTTAATTTTACATAGAACAACATAATGATCCGATAATCCCATTCCTAAACCCCTCACTGATTTAACATCCAACACATACTTCAACATCTCCTTCTTCACCAACACAAAATCAATCATACTTTTCACTTCGATACCATCTCTACCTACACCAACTCTAGTATACTTATGGATACTCTTGTGTTTAAAGAAAGTATTATTTACACACATACCTCTCTCTTCAGAAATCAATCACCTTCCTGCATTCTCATTTTCTCCCGCCACCCCAAACCACCTGTTATACCATCCCTTTTTGATCTATATCACCATTCGGGTCCCCCAACACTATCAATCTAGGCTTCTACTTACCCCATCCAGAGCATCATTTAATTATCCCAAAAATCGTACTCTCTTCAACATTTCCCTTTAGATGGACCATACGTCACAACCACACATACATGACCTTTGCAAACTTAAATTTAACCATTAGAATTCTAGGACTCCACACACACAAAGTCTACCATAACTTTGTACCACAGGTCACTCATCAAAATTGCAACTCCTTCTCTCCCTCTTTCTCTTTCACACCAGCACGTCCACATTTCACACCACACACTTAACTTCACCTTTTCCTTTCATCTTTGTTTCAGTCACGAGCAAATCAAATTTGCCCTTTCTAAATCACCTCCTCTCTCCTCTTCTCTCAACATTTATTCCTCGACATTCCATGTACCCTTCGGTCATACAATTTCGCCGAAGAAAAAGATGAAGGTCGTTTACAGCGATCACGACCATCTCCGAGGCATCATAGCAAGAGATAGGTGGTAGTGGGCAGCCAACCCAACTACCACCGCCCCTTAGTCGACTTCTACGACACGCAGGACATACGATGTGGGCAATTCTTTCTCCCCACACACAGGGATATGAGTAGTAGGGATGTCTGTAAGGTATTATCTAGAAGTGGGGTGTGTACTTTAATCATGTGTATATGATATGTGGATAAATGGTGGATAGTAATATGTTGCCTGGAGGAAGAGTGTGTAAAGAATATGAACGCAAAAGAGAAATATTTATCGCTTCGAGTATGCGTGTACTCTCCCTCTATATGTACTCTCCCTCTATATATATATATATATATATATATATATATATATATATATATACCCATATATATATATATATATATATATATATATATACTATATCCCCTGCTCCTAAAAAAAAAGGTGGGGTCAAACATCGTAAGAATCTGAGGCATGCATGAGTATTATTAGGATATAAATCCCAGCTTCCACTGTCCTCTTAGTGTCTCATATACGACATAAGAACGTACGTTGTGGAATAATATATATAATATATATATATGTATATATATATATATATATATATATATATATATTATATATAATATATATATAATAATATATATATGTATATATATATATATATATATATATATATATATATATATATATATATATATATATATATATACTAAATATTATATATATATATATATAATATATATATATATATAATAACTATATAACAATATATATATAAAGATGGTTTTATATATAATATATATATATATATATATATATATATATATAAATAATAACATATATATATATATATATAATAATAATAATATATATATATATATATATATATATATATATATATATATATATATATATATAATATATATATATATATATATCTTCATAATATGCTAACATATGTAACATATATGTATATATATATATAATAGTATTCTTTGGGAGTAATTTTTGGCCGGAGGCGGAGACGGAGGCGGAATGAATTCAATTCGGCGGAGACTAAGAGTCTCCGACCGGAGAATGGAATTCCATTTGTCTTACCTTCTATATATATATATATATATATGTATATATATATATATATATATATATATATATATATATATATATATATATATATTATATAACTCTTTATCTTCTTCTAATAACCTTATATATATATATATATATATATATATATATATATATAGCAACAATAATATATAACTTAATATATATATATATATATATATATATATATATATATATATATACATGTATTGATATCTATATATATATATATATATTATTTTTATTTTTTACAGATTTTATCTAAAAATATTAAGAAAATCTGTAATTGATTTCCATTCTGGATATTATGTCTTCTCTAGTGTGGAATTACTTTAAGATTAAAGTATGAAAGCGATAATAGGTAAAGCTAGGTTTCTTTTGTAGCAATCAAGAGAAAATCAAAGAAAGGTTCAAAAATATTATAGTACAAAACCTTTACTGGATCATTTTAAAAGAAACATAAAACCACATATTTGAAGATAAAATATCTGAATCTTCAAGAGGAAAGGTGGCCGAAAAAAAACATGATATCACAGATACAGCAGATGATGATCCCATGACCTTACCATATCATCAACTTTATTAAAAATTTACCGTTAACATATACACTGTTTGAAATAACTGAGAAAACAAAGATTTGGGACATTAATGATAGAAAAAGCACAGAAATTCATTTCAAAAATGGGGAAATGATTGCTGTGGACAATCTACCATTTTCTTTTGTAGAAGACATTGGATTTAAGAGATTAATAAATCACGTATGTCCACAATATAATATTCCATCAAGGCGGTACTTTTCAGAAGAGATTAATCCAACAATATATAAAAGGGTAAAGAACAAAATAACGCTTCAGCTGCAAGAAATTCAAGCAATATCATTAACATCAGATATTTGGACTTGCTCATATAACAATTAAAGCTTTATAAGTATGTCAGAGCACTGGATTGATAAAGATTTCAAAGGAAGAGTGAAACATTACAAATCAGTAGTTTTAGTGCTTCTCATTCTGCAGAAAATATATGTCTTAAAAAGGGAGGAAATACTTAAGAGCTGGGATTTAAAAAAAAGAAAATATTCATGTTGTTCTAACATATAATGCACCAAACATTACGAAAGTATGAGACGACAGGTGTTATAAATGGGACATGTTTTATTCATTCCTTACAGCTAGTAAGTAATACATGATACTATATTTTCTCAAAAAATCAGTTAAAGATTTAATTACTTTATGTAGGAAAATTGTAGGTCTCATTAGTAGATCACACCAATTGCTACAACCAAGTTAACTGAAATTCAAAAATCTCAAAATTTGTCAATATACAAGCTTATCCAAGATGTGGAAACAAGATGGAATTCATCATATTATATGCTGCAAAGGATCATAGAGCAAAAAATTGCAATTACTATTTATTCTTCAAATTCGAAAAACAATCTAGAAATCTTAAATGCAAATCACTGGAAGCTAATGGAAAATATAATTAGATTGCTACAACCATTTGAAGAATTAACTAAAAGAGCGAGTGATGATGTAGAATTATCTTTTAATACCTGCAGTTAATGCATTACAAAAATATTTAGCAAAAACTTGGGAGATAGATTGTAAAAACTATGAAAGATGAACTTATAAATTCTGTTACTGAACGTTTTGGTACCATTAAAGAGAAGAAACTTTCAACAGTTCTAAATCCACAATACAAATTAGCTCCCTTTGATATTATTGATAAAAATAAAAATTTATGCTCAAAGAAACTTTTTATAAAAGTTAGAGAGAATATTACATTAAGTCAGATTCTGATGAACAAAATGATGATCAAAATAAGGTCAGTCTCATACAGATTCACATGAAGAATCTGAGAATGAAACGGCAGATATTGAGAGACACATTCAATTTTCTGGAATTGCTCTGATGACATGCTACAAGAAAAATCGTCCGAAGAAAATGAAGAATATTCCAAACCAAATGGAACTGATCCAAAGGAGAAAAAGTTAAAAATGCAAACGCAGTAGTGAGAGAAAACAACCTGAATTAGAAAATACTATCTATTAAAACTACTGTGGATAAATATTTTACAGCACCACTTATGGAACGAAAATCGGATGCTGATCCACTGTTATGGTGTGAAAGAAAGAAAAGCTCTTTGTCCTGATTGCATCTTACCTGAATTAGCGGAAATATCTCTCTGCTCCACCTTCAAGTTTATTTAGCGAGAGAATGTTTTGCCAAGCAGGAAATATTTATACAAGTAAAAAGAATTGTCTTTCTCCAACACTAGCTGATCAGCAGGTGTCCCTTCAAACAGTATATAGCCAACAAACCCGCAAAATATGGAGTGAAAATACTGATGGCTTGCGACGCAAAAACACATTATATGGTCAACGCTCTCCCGTATCTTGGAAAGCACACGATTTTCTTTTACACATACTTTATAATATATATATATATATATATATATATATATATATATATATATATATATATATATATATATATATATATATATATATATATATATATATATATATATATATATATATATATATATATATATATATATATATATATATATATATATATATATATATATATATATAATATATATATATATATATATATATTTATATATATATATATTTATATATATATATATATATATACTTTTGTCACTATATATACACGCACTTTTTATATATATATATATATATATATATATATATATATATAGTTTCAAATGTTAGTTTGTTAAAACTTAAAAACTCTTTAATAATTTAAAGATTAAGGATATATATCATAATTTTTTAGTCTTTTGGTCAGATATGGCATGTAATTTAAAAGTTCGTTTACCAATTTCATTTACCTATTTCTGTATTGCATTTTTAAAGCTAGATTTATCAAAAGTGTATTTTTTGTTAGGGGTAGTCATTTTGGATATCAAACCCTTTTAAGTTGTTTATCAAAATAATTAGTCAATTTAGTAAATGATGTCATATAGGCCTATTCATATTATTATATATTATTATAGTTATAATATTAGTTATTAGTTTGACTTAATATTGTCACTACAACAAAAAAATATTTAAATAATTTTTACACTTTTGAATGAATTAGTTCTTCTAAATAAATTTATTCAATGTCTCATTAATGCTTTCAATGAATTATAACTATTTTTATTTTGAAAACTACTTTTCAAAAATATAGGTCTGCGGCCGGAGAAAGCCGGAGACTAGTGGTCTCCGGCCGGAGCCGGAGATCTTTAAAAAGGCCGGAACTCCGGCCAAGCGGGAGCCGGAGCCGGAGATCCGGTGCATCTAATATATATATATATATATATATATATATATATATATATATATATATATATATATATATATATATTATTATTTTTATATATTTATATATAATATATATATATATATATATATATATATATATATATATATATATATATATATATATATATATATATATATATATATATATATATAACCGATATGCAGTAATGAGCAGTCAGGTTGGCCAGGAGCCAGAGGATTTCTTCAGGTTGGTGAATGGAGTTACCCGCTTGTTCCATCCCAAAGTCCTGTTCTTCACTCCTTTTATGGGGCTTATATGTTCCCGGATGCAGCAAATCCGAGCCAGGTATGTTTGAAGGAAGTTCATAAAGAAAATCTGGTTGAAATTTTAGTGTACTAGTCTTCATTTTTCATAGTTTGAAAGGTGTTAAAGAAAATCTGGTAGAATAAGCGTGTAGTCTACATTTTCCATATTTTGAAAGGTGTTAAAGAAAATCTGGTAGAAATTTAAGCTTAGTAGTCTACATATTCCTATTTTGAAAGGTGTTAAATAAAAATTGGTTGATATTTTAGTGTAATAGTATACTTTTTTCTGTGTTTTTTTAAATTGATTGCAAAATTTGTTTCAAATTTAGGTGCAAGTGTTGGTATACTATTCGGATACAGTATCAAAGATCTGGCTCAAATGTTTGAACTAATATTATCATAAATGAAAAGCTGATTTCAAGAGCAGAAAGTGCCTTCTGGGGTAGATGTTGAAGAAGAAAGAGCTAAGGTAGCTAAGTCTTCTGGACAAAGGATTGCCGAAGGTCTGGTTGCAGGTAGTGCTTCGTACAGCAATGATCACTCTATGGTAAATGCCTCTTTGACATGACCTTAAATAAACTTGTAGCAGCTGGCCCATTTTTTTTTTTTTTTTTTGTCAAAATTTGCTATTATTGCAAAGTTGCTATGGCCATCAAGAAAAAGATATTGATTTATTATATCAATGATCAATGGTATTTTAATTTTTATAGTTTTTTTTTTTATAGTAATTTTGAAAATGTTTTGCATTGTAATATACTAATAACAAAAAAAAAAAAAAATCCTTATATAATTTAGACCATTTTACAGTATTGAAAATAGTTTTTAATACATAATGTCTTAAGTTAAGAAGTAGTTATTAATAGTTAGTAAATAATTGAAATTTGTGAATAATAATTAAATTTTGTTTGACTTACTCAAAAGGACTACTGAAATGGTGAGAGAGGCCATTCTTAATTGATTAGATATATACTTGAATGCCTACTTTTTCCTCTTAAATTTAAAATCTTCTGTATTGTACCATAGTGTGGTTTTGCTGTTTTTACCCAAAGACCAAGTTTTATTTAATTCAATTATTTTTTTTTTGGAAATATTGCATTTATGCTAATTTTATTCAGCATTTACAAAAAGTGTTACTTTTGTTTGTAAAGTGTGTAGAACTTGGTCTTTAATGGTATTGTTTTAAGGATATATATATATATATATATATATATATATATATATATATATATATATATATATATATATATATATATATATATATATATATATATATATATATATATATATATATATATATATATATATATATATATATATATATATACTCTATTTTAATAAAATATTAGGGATGGAGTGATACCAAAATTTTTATCGATACCAAAATTTTCAGTTTTAAAACTTTAATGACAAATGGTATTCTTAATAAAACATTTTAGAGATGTTCCCCAATAATTCTGGGCCAGTAAAGATTCTGCAATTGGTAATACCACAAAGGAGCAAAAGCATCTGAGAGGAGAAAGGAGACAGAGCTTGAACGGGGCAAAAGATCTGTCCCCTCCCGACACTTTTGCTCCTTTGTGGTATTAGTGATTACAAAATCTTTACCGACCCACAATTATTGAGGTATCAAATGTTTTATTATGGATACCTTTTGTCATTTAAAAGTTTTAAAATTTTATTTGTGTTCAATACGTTTTAGGAGAGCAGGATTAGGGTGAAACTCTTCATGCATCATTAGTTTTCTCCATTATCTAGTCTTTTTATGAATAAAGGGAAACATTTTAAATTTTTGAACCTTTTTAAAGGCAAGATGTAATTTACAAATAGCAGAAGTAGTTACGACATTCTGAAAATGAAAAAGGTGATGATTGGTCTTCCTATATTCCCCAATTGACCAACAGCTCAGAACTCTACTAGGTGAGTTAGAGCTAAAAAAAACTATACAAGTTTACTCAATTTAGAATATTTTTCCACAATTTGAATGGATTAATCTATTTCTTTATTTTTTATTAGAATACAAATCAATAATTTTATCAACTCTACTTCTGAGACTAAATTTTTCTATCATTGTGTCCACTTTGTGATACCAGAAAATACATAGTATTGGTTATAGCAAAATTAGTTTTTTTTTTCATGATCGTAAGAGCCGGTTCCCCCAAATGTTTTTTTTGATAACTCTTACTGTTCAGCAGTAATGTCTTTAGTCCTTTTTAAAAGCTATTTCTAAGGTAATCGACGTGCAGCAATGCACTGACTTAGTAAGAGGGGAGCGCGCATGATGCCAAGAACGTGCGTCGATTTACTGTTCATAAAATAGAACCTGTCCATATCTCCAACAATACGATATCTTATTGTCGATGCTTTTGCGGACTGTCCCATGAAATTACCAGCATATATAGTACCTCCATTTATATTATTTGTGTTTATTTTTCGTTGCAGATAATAACTGCTCTTATGAAGAGTAAAATACTACCTGCATTTGACATTAAATGACATTCACTCGACGTGCCTTTCGCTTCAAAATCCATGGTAACTCATCTTTCCATACCTTTATTCGACATTACTGAAAAGATGATGATCAGCAATCTTCCCAAATTGCTCGCCAGGGCAGTTCGCTTTGGTGTTGGTAAATACCTAAATTATTGAACAGTAAACTCTCGTGTTCACATTCGCTCTGAATTGTCCATACCTTAATTTGAGAAAAGTATGAGAAAGAAAAATCTTGTAAATTATTTTTTATTTGGAGTCTGGTGTCGGATATTCTTCCTATTTTGACTTTTTCTTGTAAATATCTGATTCCCGACTCTCGATTCCTTCCCGAATTCTCTGATTCTGCAGCCCTGTCATAAAGTATGCAAATAGCAAGTCATAAAATTTATGGTATGGAAGATCTCGGTTTAATATATTCAAACATTTTAGATTATGATGGTTTTAAATAAAAGTCTCATATCATAGCCTATATAAATAACTTATTTAACAAATTGTAGTTTCAAAATTAGTCAGCTAGTCACTTTTGAACATTTATTATTATTTAAATATAAGAATTTGGTGTCAGTATTTGATTGGTTGAGTATCGGTTATTTTTATCCGATACTACAAGTTACCGATACCATCAAATTATCGATACAGATATTTAACTCCACCCCTAATATATATATATATATATATATATATATATATATATATATAACATATATATATATATATATATATACATATATATATATATATATATATACTCTATACTACTACATATATATATATATATATATATATACTGCTATATATATATATATATATATATATATATATATTTTGGTGAATTGCATGTGGTTTATTATTATTTTTGTAATGGTTTAAGTATATAATTTTGATTTTATTCTTATTTGGATACTTTTTCTATAAAATAGAACTTTAGGAGTTACAGTTCGTAATTGTAGAAAGCTAGTTAAAGTTTAGTCCTATTTGATAAGTGTTTAAATTAAAGCATAAAAAAATATAATAGTAGGATGTATTGGAAAGAAAGTCGGTTTTTTTGTGGAAATAAAAATGTTAAGTGTTAATATATATCGTCAGTATAATTCCATAACTACTAATGTGCAAGTTTGATGTTTTTCACTTAATGTGCACTAGCAGCGGCGTTGACCTTCAGAGTTTTCAATGCCGAAAGCATGAATGTGTTGGGAAAGTTATATAACCCTGACACAACTGGTTCTGGTTTGGTGAGAGTTGGGATTTTATATATTCCATGCGAATATTTAAACTATTTTTCCTGAAAAGTACCTACTTTGATTTTGTATTGAAATTATGATTTATAAATATAGAGTAATAGTGGAAGGTTAAAAGTTATTCGGTACAGCTAAAGTTACTTTAAGTCAATTTTCTTTCTTTCTTCTCTTTCTTTATCCTCCCATTAGAATGAATGAGTCAAAGGAGATTTTACTCTCTATCAGCGGGATTCGAACACTGGACTCCGCGTTGCTGAGTTAACAGTAACCGGGAGCCCTATCCACTAGGCCATCCACGTTCCCAATAAAGAACGTTTCAAGTCTAATTTTAATCCCGTTTTCTCCTCCCATAATTGCTGAGTACTCAAAGGCCAGCCCCCCTACTAGACGTAGGGTAGGGGTGCGTAACATGCAGGGAAAATAGGATAGTTAAGTAGAAGAGCATAACGTAAGTCGAAAGAAGGCCCCGTCTCCTACCATCCCCTCCATACCTTTAAGTGAGATCTCGTAGACTTTGTAAATTTGGTTGTCTGTTTGTAACATTGACTTATTAACACTTGTTAATGAGTCAATGTTACAGACAGACGAGTTAACAACTCAAAATAAGTATTACTACATGTTTGAGTTTTAAATTAGCATTATTAAAGAGTTGCCCCATTGTTAATATATATATGGCAGTGGAATCACATTAGTATGCCTCAAACCTATTCTGTTGTTCACAACTCTTATTAATATCACTATAGAAAGAGTAATGTAGGAACTTTACTGAGTGCTTTTCATTTTTGTCATTTTTTTAAAAATTTTCACCCACCACTAATAAAAATAATATATATTAATAAAACTTTTTTTTTTTTTGTGGTTTTATAGAAAGCACATATTTAGAGAACTTTATAGGAATATTTATTAAATTTTTGATTTACTATTTACATATTAACTTAATATTACTAAGAAAATGATCACAGTATATTTTGTGACTTAAATCAAAATCTTAGAATTTTTTTACAGTACGATCTGCCAATTCTCTACTACCTACTTTCGATATACCACTGCCTTTTTCAAAATTATTCTGTTTCTGCTTATTATTTAGTTGTTGTTGCTGTTGTTGGTTACTTGGTGTGATAAATTATGAGCATTTAGCATGATTTGGGTGATATTTTTCATAATTTTATATTGTGTATAATTTCTTTAATTTTATTATGTAAAAATATATGGAAACTACTTTCCAACTATGTTTTAATGTATTTTGTATCATCAGTTACTTCAAACTAAATTACTTTGAGTATTTATTGGCGTAGCCATCGTTCTCAAGTTGCGGTTTGCTAAACCTCTCTCTGGTTTATTCGCCTATTTTCTCGAAGAGTCGAAATTAATTGCTAAATAAAATATTGGTTACAATTTTTTTATAATATCATTTTAAATTTATGATTTTCATTGTTTCCAAAATTAAATTAAAAATTCTAGATTATGATTAGTTTGGTTCTTGTTACTCTCATATTTTGATATTTTGAAATGATCAGATAAATCCTATTTAAAATGAAAAAGAACATCGGCTGTCTCAAACCAAACAGGATGGTAAGGTAAAAAGTTCAATTGTACCAAGTCTAAAATAAATTAATAAAAATATTTCACTACCAGAACTTTATTTAAAAAAGTTACCAAATAGTACATTCACTACTGTGTGTATATTATATCTGTAATTATGCTACAATGCACAACCAATTCATTTTTCCTTCCATTATAGTAACGTTATGTTATATAAGTATTTGTGCTGGCGACGTTATGTTATATAAAGATTTGCGCGTCGTATTTTTTGTCATACCTGATTTAAATCTCTTATCTTACCGTTGATTATCTATCACGCCTTTTCTTCAATTTTATTTGTCTGACTTAGCTCTTCAAATAGTGTTTTAGGTGGTAGTGAAGATCTCTTCTCTTTGTTTGATCAATACTTTTTGTGAACCGTACATGTTTGATTTTTATTTTAATGTAGATTTAATTTATATGAATATAGTTTCCAGATTTGTTTGCCGTTATGCATTGTGTTGTTTATTTTTGTCTGCATGTTTGAACTTATTATTTTTTCAGCATGGAACATTTGTTAAGGTTAACTTGGATATCGTTAAGTGTTAATAAAGTGTA
>JABUQX010045273.1:0-12500 GCA_015478945.1 Trachelipus rathkii | reverse complement strand
TGAAAAAAGAGAGAGGAAGGATTAGAAGGTGTCAGAGATGGAGATTTGTGGTGCAGGTTTTAAATAATTGAAATTTAATTGTAAAAGTATACAGAAGGAATTCTATCAGATCAGAGAGAATATAATCAGAAAGATTAAGACAGGCAATTCTAGAAAAAAAAAGAATGCAGATATGAAACTAGTTGAGGAATGAAGAGAATTCAGGGTGTCGTGGATATAGTGGATAAGTTAGATGTGCAGGTAAGATCAATAATGAAAAGCTAGGAAGTCTAAGACAGAACCCTGAGACACCACTATTGTGAAAAAAAAGTATCACAGCATCAAAATATTAACCCTATATTGATTGATAGATTTGAAAAGCTAGACAGAAGTAACCAAGGAAGAAGAAGCCCAAGGAGGAACTTGGAAGTAATACTTATACATGCCCAGATCAAATACTTTGGATATGTCAAGCGCCACCACACAAGTCTCCCATGTAGTTCTTGGGCAGAAAGCCACTAAATCACGGTTAAGATGAGAAATATGCCACCAGTGGGACCTCAGAGGTCAAACAGTTCTGCCACCGATTGAAAGAAGGGAATGAGATTCCAGATGATCTAAGAAATAGAGAGTTGAGAAGGGTTCAAGATTTTGAATAGTCACAGTGAGCTATAGGGCGATAGCCATGGTTGCTGTTATGTTATATGATAAACTAGCGATAGTTAGAAGGATCAAAACTGCTACTTTCTTCGAATAGGTTGGGCGCCATGCGCACTTTAGCACCTCAGAGGAAAGATTATGCTGGAGCGTGAAATTAGGTGAAGGGCCGGGACCAGCACACAGGCTTACCTCCTCCAAAACTCGTGAAGGAATGCCATCGGGCCACCCGCCCTTCCTAACGTTCATAGATTCAGGAGCAAGTACCCGATCAAATGTAATCACAGGCAAGGCATAGGACAGGGCACCTATTGGCCTTTTCAGTTGGGGTATTAGCAACAGAACCATAAGAGTGAATAAGAGGAAGGACAGATTTACAAAAGTTGTTGGAGATGATTTTGGCAAGGAACTAGAAAGATTTGTCAGCAGGAATACCTAGTAGATCACCCGCACTTGTTTAATGAAATTTCGCTTTGTTCGTCGAAAATATCCTGGTTTTGATTTCAGGTAGATGAAAATTAACGAATAGTCTTTCAACAATCTCTTAACCTGAATGGTGAAACAATCGCGAATCGAATCATGGATTTTGAGGAGAGAAGATTTAGTTGAAGAATGAATGAACCTGCTTCACGATTACAGCTCCCACCTTATCGGCTGAAGCCGAAGTATCTTCAGTAGTCAAAGTAATCAACTTTAGGATAGCGGTTAGCGTAGAAGCGACGCAGAGCCCTTCAATCAGCCCAATTAAAGTGCCACAAGATACGCTTGGGGCAGGATGGATATGTTGAAGAAAGCACAAAATTAAGTGATATGGTTGTGGTCGGATCATAGTAGAACAAAAAGTAATCTTCATTATAGAGAGGACGCATTGAACGTTAGTAAAAGTGTATTCAATAATTGGTTGGGACGATCTAGCGATTTACGTATGTTTCTTTAATTAGTTGCTCTACAGATCGTTAAAGGGCCACTGAATGTGTTCGGCCATCTCCCCACCTGAATCAGTAGTAGAGGACCCCAACCATTCAATGTTGTGTACATTGAAATCCCCTAAATAGAGACCTCAGTATTTGGATGGTACCTATGATACGTGAGTAGTAAGATACAAAGGCGTGAAAATCTATGTTGGGGAGAACAGTAACAGAAGTACAAGATTATTGCAGTAGAAGGAAGAAAGATTTTAAGCCACAGAACATCACATCTGCGTGAGTTTGAGATATTCGGACGTGTTACAGTCTTGTATTGTCAAAAGTATTTGCACTTACAGATATCGAGAATAGCTCTATTTTAAAGTAAATTTAGTGATTAGGAATAGCTCATTTAAACAAATTTCCTTACATCAATCAGAAAATAATATCTTATTTTAAGGCAAAAATTTCTTGAATTGTGAATAGCTCTATTATAATAAATTTCTTTAGTAAAAAACTTTTTAAAGTAAATTTCTTTAGTAGTATGAATACTAGAAGCTTTTAGTGGTGATAACTATTTTTAAAGCAAAGTTTTACAGTGATGCAAAATAATGGTTTTAAGGAAATATGTTCTATTGTGCAGGTATGTTTATTTTAAAATAAATTCTTCAGTAGGATAGGTCTATTTCAAGTAAATTTCTTGAGTAAAAGAATATAGCACTATATTTTCAAACAAATTTCTTTACAAAACATGTCTAGCCTCCTAGCTCACTTTTTTACACAAAGTTTATAATATTGTTTGCCATTTTATTGTCCTATTTTTAAAATTTATTTATTAGCCATTTTATTGTACTATTTTTAAAATTTATTTTTAAAGTTTATCGCAATATTTTTACAGACTGTGTTCTTGACCTGAAGGTTGGACAATCAACTAAATCGTTTTCATCTTTTGGACTGTGACCCACACCAACTTTGACAACCAAAATATTAGAAATTGCTTTAAGTTAGTTAACTTTGGTATATTTTTAATTAAATGCATCGGTTCTTGGAATTTGCGAATCCAATAATGTCATTGATCAAAGAATTTCCTCTATTTGTATAGCGTCTGCAGTTTATGTATTAGAAACTATTTTCAATTAAACTTTCACTTTATAGAATTACTAATATATGTCAGTTTTGATTTTATTGGTAGTTTGTACACATATGGAATCACGGAGCCCTAACCAGATTGAAATTATTACTATGGAAATGAATATTATCTGGTATTTTATTATAAACTTGCCTAGCTAAATTTTAAAAATGTTTCAGCAATTCAAACACTAAAATGAATCTAATCTACAAATTTATTGAAGATATTGTAGCAAGACAAAACGTCAGTACGTCACCAAAAAAATTATTTAACTAAAAACGGGCTTTATCCCTTAAAACAGAAAATCCAACATGCAAAGCAACCAGTAACGAATATATAAAGACCCTCAGTCTCAACCTGGATCATGAATGTATTGTAGGGGTTCGCCAGTCGGCACCGACTTGGTGACCCTGTTGTAGATTAAATTCTTTTGTTTGTATTATTATTTTTTCTCATTTTGTTAGATGTATTATTTTTTTTTCATCGCTTACCATTATTTATCTTGTATTTTTTTTTTATTATTACTATTTTTATTGTTTTTATTTTTTTTCATTGTATTTATCTTTTTAATTGCCATCATTATTATTTTTGTAGTATTTGAGTTTGCATATTAACTAGAGCCACACACTTCCTTATTGTGATTTTATAATTTCAATCGTGACTTTGTATTTTAGTGTTTCACAATTTACCCCACTCATAATAGTTACATACCAGTATTTATAAATTCCTTGTATCCTTTTCAATCATGGGCGACCACAGTCCCTTGACACTATCATCCCGTTTTGCTTCTTCTGTTGATTTATCCATGTCAACACATACTTACTGACTCCTGCAACTTAGACTACATAACTACCAGTGATCTACTTCATCCAGCTATAAGATGAAGTTTTCTTTCCTAGAACTATCATTTTCCTCTTTTTTCTCATACTATTCGTTTGGTAACTTTAGCGCCTGTTTTTATAATTACTTTTATTGCTTCTTAGAAATTGTTTAAAAGAAGTCTAAATAAGTAATTATTATGTATAATTATCCTTTCTAGTTACCACACAGGTTTTGCCTATTTTTCTCTCGTTAATTTTTGGCTTGATTCATAAAAGTGGTTATTCTATATCTAAATTATAAATATAGGAAAAAGGTTAATAAAAATTGTATTTACATATTTTTACTACATAACAAGTGAAAATTTTCAATTACTATAAGACGGCCTGCGTTGCAATACTCATATAACTAATAATAATTTTTATTATTTTCTTCAGTAGTGTAATCAACCTAAAAAAATACTCACCATACACAATGATATGCAAAACTTAAAAATACATTTGGTGGTGATTAACCCAACAGTTTGTTAAAAAATCGCAGCTGCCAAGAGAGACCACAAGACCAACAAAACAACAATACCTTGCAGATAAGGGTGTTATCTTGAATGATACCAAATATCTACGTATCTACAATTGCTCACGCTTTACTAGGAAGCGTAAAGATGAAATTCAACCTCTAATAAAAATTATATATAGGAATAATGTAACAAGCATAGACTGGTAATACTATACAATATTCGCCTCACTAAATAACTGAGAGAACAGTTAAAACTACAGTTTACATTAATAAAATAAATGTAAGAGACATGGCTAATAACCTAATCAGATCTGTCATTTTTATTTGCTGTAGAATCCATCTTTTCTTCATACCATTAGTCGTTGTCTGGGAACGAATCTTGGATATAAAAAAAAACTATACAAACTACACCATCTTACGTTATCATTACTATCAGCTTAATATAAAAAATATTCTCATCTTCCTCCCGGTTTTTTTTTTACAAAGGAAAATCGCACACACACATCATTAGAATTTTGAAGACAATTACTGATATTTTTTTAGTTCCTGTACAGGTGCAGATAATAACTTATAAAATTTCTCTAAATAAATAGGACAGATGGTTTGCTGTCGAAGTCAAAGAATCATTTCCTTAATCAGTCTCCGAGATTTATTTGAAGTACATAAAATTGGGACAATCATTGGATGCTGAATAAAATTGGACGTTATTTTAGCGTCATGCTGTCAATGTGACCAATGTACTTGCATCTTGTGTAGGTTGCCGTAAAACTAACAGTTAATGAAACAATGGACTTTAATAATAATAATTTCTCTTTATCATCCCATCGCCTTCCCCATATGTGGGGTAGGGTGCACAGCATGCATGGTTAAATAGAAGAGCATGACGTAAGTCGAAATGAAAGCATCTACTCCTTACCATTCCCTCCATACCCTAAGTGAGAGCTCGTTTCAGTTAAAAAAAAACAACCCTGAGGCTTCACAAGACTGCGACAGACCCAAACTGTGGTATCTCGTCAATTGTATGGTTCATCCCTTGGCCAAGGTCCACAACGATACCCCCTCCTATTATGCACCTTTTTTCTTGCCTGTCCCAAACTCGCATTCCTTTACTCACTCAATCCATCGGTCTTCCAGTCGGTCGATTCCCAGCACATTCACCACTATACATCCACTTACCCATTCGATTATCATCCATCCTTTCCATATGACCAAACCATCATAATATACTCGTTTATTGTTAGATTTACTATTTTTTCACACCACACAACTCCTTAACAAGTTCTTTCCTCATTTTATCAATTCCCAAGCCTAACACGCCCATAAAATTATCCATCTGAACAGAACACCTAACTATTATTTAACACCGGTTACAACATACCCTCATGCAGAACCCTAGCACACTCAACACTTAGCCCCTTTACATTCACCAAGGATTTAATTGCACCGCACCAGCTACCTTCCTATCATTCAAAACATTCCTACTACACACTCCATCATCCGTTCAGTTTTTATCCAACACATAACCTAAATATTTAAACTCGTATACTTGTTCCAATTGCTCACAATCCAAGATGATTGCGCGTTTCTCCTAATACATTACCATTACCTTACACGTACCTATATTTACTTTCAAACCCCATCCTTTTACACACCCTGCTAAACCCCTCTACCAATCCTTTCAAACTTTCTTCAGATTCGCCACACAAAACCAAATCATCAGCGTACAATAAGCTGGGCATCCGACACACACTTCCATTCTCCATCAGTCTCCACCCTCCCCTACCTCTTTAATTCTTTCAACACTCCATCAATATCAAATTAAATAGCCATGGAAATATAACACATCAATGCCTCACTCCACTATTAATATTAAACCATTCACTTTTCATTCCATTTATTTTTACACAAGCTTCACTATCGACATACTTTTCGTTCCATTCAGAAGCCTACCACCACCACCAACACCATATATCACTAACACCTGCTACAACGCATCCCTATTAATCCTTTCATACGCCTGTTTCAAGTCCATAAAATCTAAATACAATTTAATCTCCTTCTCTCTCATTTGTTTCAATGTGAAAATATGATCTACACATTCTCTACCACTTCTAAATGCACCTTGTTCTTCACCAATCAGCTCCTCAGTCACTTGACGCACTTTCTCAACCAAAATACCGCATATATCTTCCCTACAACGCTAAATAAACCTATTCCTCTATAGTTCCCCTTATCTCCCTTACACCTACACTTATATAAAGGTACTATTACTGCTCTCTCTCCACAAACGCTTTATTACACAACTTTCATATCCAATCAATCACAATCTCGCCTCCATTCTTGATCATTTCACCAATAATTCTATCTATACCTGCCGATTTACCATTCTTCAACTTTCTCACTCACCTATTACCTCCTCCATAAAATACCTATTTAATTCTTACACCATCAAACCCCACACACATTCACTATCATCTCTTCATTACTGTCAATGTTATACATATTTTCGAAGTGTTTCCTCCACAGTCTCCTAACATTCATTTCATCATTCACGAAACTACCATTCCTATTTATTATTTTATGAGGAATCCCCTTACTCACTTTCTTAACCTTTCCTACCTCCTTCCAGAAGAGCTTCCTATTCCCTTGTAAGTGCCCATTCATCCTCCTCCCAAGTCTTCATTTATCTCCTTTTCTCCTCCAACTTATGCAACTTTCAGTCTCCCTCTTTTCCTCCTTATATATTTCCATACACCTTTCTTTCAAAACATCATCATTGGATTTTAGCACTTTCCACCACTCTCTATTGACATTCATACTTCCTTTTTTAGTACACCCATATACTTCTCTTGCATTACTAACAAAGGCTTCCATTAGAGTCCAGATTTGTTAAGTTTCATCTTGTTCACATTCAACTGATTTATATGCAAGTGCTCTAACATATTTTTCCTTATAACCTTGTTCACTTAACTTCTCTCTACTTCCTTCCAATAAATAATAATAATAATAATAACGGTGGCTGGTGTAATTAAATCCTTGGTAGATGTGAAGAGACTAATTCTTGAGTGAGCTAGGGTTTTGCAAGAGGGTATGTTGTTACCTGTGTTAATGTATAGTAGTGAAACTATGGTCTAAACTAAACGTGAGTACATTGAGATGGTTTACTCATATGAAAAGGATGGATTATAGTCGATTGATTAAGCGGATGTGTAGTGGTGAGTGTGCTGAGAATCAACAGACTCAGAGACCAAAGAAAAAGTGGACTGGGTCAGTAAAGGAATGCCTGAAGGAGAGGAATGAGTTTGGCAGAAGCGAGAAGAAAGGTGCATATAACAGGAGTGAATGGCAGAGTTTTGTGAGGGGGTATGGCTGTGGGCTTTACCTAGGAGATGAACCCTACATTGACGAGATACCAGAGTGAGGGTCCGTTGCAGTCTCGTGGTCAGGGTGAATTTTTGTGATTGCGACGATTTCTCACTGCAGGTATAAAGGAAGGGGGGTGGGCTTTTCGACTTGCGTCATGTTCATCTACTACTTTTCTGTTCCAGTGTATGCTAGCACCTCACCCCCAATCTGGGGCTTGGAGGAAAATAATAATAATAATAATAAAATAATAATAATAATAATAATAATAATAATAATAATAAATAATAATAATAATAATAATAATAATAATAATAATACAATAATGAATAATTAATAAATAATAATAATATCAAAACGAATTGAATGTCAAACATGAACTAAAATATATCAAAAATATTCATTAGAAATTGGAATCAACTTTCAAATAGTCCAATAAATTAAAACACAATAAATTAAAACCAATAAATTACAGCAGAATTTTTTTTATAATAAAAAGTTTTATAAAAACATATACGTAACAAAAATCAATAAAAATGAATTACCATTAAATGCCTTACATTAGATATTGCACTCTTTTCTAAACCAATACTCCATATATTACTAATATATATATATATATATATATATACTATATATATTATAATATATATATTATATATATATATTAGTATATATATATATATATATATATATATAATATATATATATAGTATTATATATATATATTATTTTAAGCACCATGTCCCGCATGAATGCAGGGTGGTGTTGTCGATCGATTGACATATATATATATATAATATATATTATATAAAAATACATATTTAATTTTTTTTAATTTAGAATATTTAAATATATTTATTTATATATAATATATTTACATACACATATATATATAATTAATATATATATATATATATTTATATATATTATATATATATATATAATATATATATATATATATATATATATATATATATATATATATATATAGATATTATATATATATATATATTATATTGCCATACAAAAATTCCAATCTCGTAAAAAAAAAAAAAAAAAGGCTCTAATAATGAACATCCCAAAATTTTCTTACAATATAAGGATAACTCATTTCCACATAGTAATAATAATAATAATAATAATAATAATAATAATAATAATAATAATAATAATAAAATAATAATACGACAAATATTAAGCTAATTAGTTAAAGAAAAGCCCCATGGGCGGCTACATTTTGCAATGAGATTTTTACTGACCACATGCAGTGTGCAATGATGATAAATTTCAATTATTTTAACCTTGAACTGTTCCCCCCCCCAAAAAATTTTACCCAGGTACTCGTCACACCTGTATCGAATAACGCTGAATATACCAGAGACAATAATAACAATTATCTTAAAACAATATATCATAGTATAATGTAATGGCAAAAAAGAAATCAATTTGAGTCAGTAAATAAATATAGTAAGCATACTACCAGTTTAATAGGTTATTAATTACCTTTGTGCATGTATTGAAAAACTGTTTTAAATTTTCTATTAAACAGTGTTTTATAAAAGATATTAATATTAATAGTATTTTATGAGAGTACAAATGGTAGAGCACTTGCCCAACAAAGCGAGATACCTAGGTTCGAAGCTGGTTGGAGCTATTCTCTCGTTAGTATTTAGCTTCGCCTACCCAGAAGACGTAAAAATGAGTACACCCCCTTCCTTGAATACGGCTCTGCCGTGAACGGAGCTGTTAAACTGTAAATAAATTTAAAAAAAAAGAAAAAAATATCAAAAACTTGGAATTGAAAACTTAAATGACATGTCTGCGGAGAAGAGATAGGCTGGCAATAGTATCATAGTAGCTACTAATAATAACAATAATAATAATAATAATAATAATAATAATAATAATAATAATAATAATAATAATAATAATAATAGCTGCAAATAAAAAGTACAAATTTTCAAAAACTTGGAATTGAAAACTTAAATGACATGTCTGCGGGAAAAAAAGAGATAGGTGGCAATCCTATCTATCATAGTAGCTATAATAATAATAATAATAATAATAATAATAATAATGAAGAAATTGCTTTTGCTTGAATATTTCAATATTTTCATCAATTATAAATTTCTCTAATGACCAAGCTAAATAATTATTGATTATTATTATTATTATTATTATTATTATTTTCCATTTTTAATTTCAACAAGTATTATTAGTAGTATCTAGAAAATGCTTCCGAACAGTGTTGCACCTGTAAAAAGTGTTAAGAAATTAGGATACTCGTTAGCAAACTTTAACTTAGTACGATTAAAACTAATGCGATACGAAACCCGAGTATTCAAAGTATTCAATTTCAGATGAACAAAAAAAAGCTAAATTACTCCAAGGCGTCAGAGAAACTTTTTCTCAAATATTAGTCATTCCTGTAAGCAGAAACCATCTATTGTCTGTAATCCAGAAACACCTTAAAAATAAACAAAAGATGATTATAATAAAAAGTAAAATAAATAAAGATGGAAATTAACACATAGTTAAGGAGGAATCCATAATTTATTTTTAGAAAAAAAAAATTATTGTTTTTTTTAGAGGCTATAATAGCTTTGCATATTAGAGTAGTATAGCTATATGTTTTATTTAAAAGTAAATTAATATCTTTTACATGACCAAAACACAACAATTTCATTTTCATTTAAGCCACATTAACCTCCTTGAGTGTAGCTGCACATATAAGAAATACGTACAAAGAAAAATCGTGTGTTCAGAGGTTGCCACCAATTTACAGAGTTAAATGGCTACTTATAAGGTGTGCACATAAAGAATGTTGCCCGAAGAAGGTTTATTTAAATGTATCACTAAGAAATAAAGATTGCTAACGTTAGAGATATGATGAACTGATAATTGAGATACTATAAAGTTGATAATATCATTCACATACTGATAAGAATACATGGAATAATTGTAAGTGTAATAATATATATATATGATCATATAATATATATATATATATATATATATATATTATATATATATATATATATATATATATATATATATATATATATATATATAATATATATTATATATATATATATATATATATATATATATATATGAGCATTCTATTTAGGAATGACGGAGTTCAATCAACATCCAATTAACTGAGAAAAGTTAGGAGGTGCCCCAAAATTCATAACATCTTAGAAAAATTATTCAAGACCACTTAATCCTTCCAGTCCTTCCAGGGAAGATCACACACACCAAAAAATACTAAAAACAAAGGAAGGTTCACAATGTGTTTTCAAAAGAATTATAATTATGTGGTAAATTGTGTAGGCTGTCTTTAATCAATTGCAACATCTGCTTCCATTTTTTCTTATGAGAATAAGTTATGGTGAAGTCATCAGCATAAAAATTTATGGCAAGGAAGTTCAAGATATCTTGAACCATCATTAATAAAAAGAGGAAGAACACTATTAACGCTATTAATGTAATTACAAGAAAATTGATTTATTCTCCAAACTGGAATAAAATTCCCTGAAGAAACTATAAAAAAAATATGAAATGAGTGATTTTTTTTTTATTTTAATAGATTTAAATCCTGAATAAAAGTATAAGTATCATTTCTGAATATCTCAAAATGTTTTAATACAATATCTTTGTCATAATACTTTGGAATATTTTTCCTTGTTATTTAATTTTATTTAAATAAAAACTGAATAGTAATTTAACTATTTAATTATGACAACAAACATGCTAGTTTCTTTTCTTTTCATTCTTACTAACCCAAGTTTTTAGCCAAGTAATAAATGGTAAACATATTGGTGCAAGCTGTCTTTAATTTTATATAAGTATGACTTAATATTAAAGTCCATTTTAAAATTGTATATAAATATTAATATGTCCATTTTAAAATTCTATATATTAAAAAAAATTATTCAATGAAATTGAAATTTTTTGTATAAAAAGAAAATCTTAACTATATCATTTGCAAATAAAAGTTGGATACTCAGACATCAAAGTCAGTTGAAATATTGAGTTTCACTATAATATATTATATATATAATATATTTATATATATATATATATATATATATATATAATATATATATATAATATATAATATAATATATAAATATATATTAGTTATATATAATATATATATAATATATATATATATATATAGTAATACTAGTATATAATATAAACAAGCTTTTACCCCTGGTTCCCCCAGAACTGAGGGTAGAGTGAGCAAACATGCATTCTAGGCAATAAGTGGCAGTGGAACTCCAACCTAGCTACCACTATTCTTTTAGTCCCCATAAAATCCCCCACAAGATGTGGAGGTGGGGTGAGCAACATACAATGGAATCAAAAGCTAGGTAGAAGAAAATTACCTAAGTTCGAAAAGAATTCTCCATGCCCCCCCCCCATTCCATATTATATATATATTATATATATAATATATATATTAATATATATATATATAATATATTATATTATATATATATAATATATATATTATATATATATTATATATATAATATAATATATAATATATATATCTAAAAAGATAGACTAGTCAAATAATAGAAGTATTATAATATTAAAATAATATATTTAGAAAAATACTATTAGTAATATAAAAAAATTACTTCAATTTTCATATTTTAACAAACGTTGTGATTATTTGGTATTGTGCCGAGTTTCGTGCTGCATTGTTACAAAAAAGAATTACTTATTCGGAAATACGGAAATAAAAAAAAAAAGATTGCTTAAAATTCAAATTGAAACTTCTATATTAATAATCAGTGATCATTACATGAAAAACTAATATATCTTACAGTTGATGACGCTGTTAATTCACCAAAAATGATGAAAGTTTTGTAAAATATAACATGACTCGTTCAATTGGGCTACAAACTAAGATCATCAAAGATGAGTTATTTTTTAACATAGAAATTTTGCTGGACGCCCCTCAAATTGCAGTCCTTTCTTTTGGAAACAATGATATGTTAAAAATTACAAAACCAAATTGTGTTTTAAGATATGTTAAGAACTGCTAAAACTTTTTATAATGATGGTGTTAGTGTTGTAATTATTTGCTTTTTTGTAGAGCAAGAATCTCT
>JABUQX010045272.1:0-19172 GCA_015478945.1 Trachelipus rathkii | reverse complement strand
TCATGAGTAAATACAATATAAGTATGCCATCTCCTTTCATGCGATCTCTTCACCGTTTCTTTTTGAGCTGAGATAAAATTAGCATAAGAGTAGAAAGATGCAGAAAGCCATTAAAATGTACAAGTTTAATTTCAAATAATGTAAATTTAAGATTATAAATCTATATTCTATGTATTATAATGTATTTTCCTTTTCACAGTTTATTTCTTTAAATTTAAATAAGAATGAGTTATGCCTCGGATCATACTTTGAAATTCACAATGATTGTTGGGACTGATGTCATTCATTTACTTCCCTTAACTCAAACTAATATAAAACTGCAATGAACGGTAATTGTTTTCATGTTAACAAAAAAAATATTCGAAGATATGTAAAAAATATTTTTATAATATTTTGAAACTTAAAAACTTAAAATGTTTGCACAGAATTTAATTACGATATCAAATAATCATAACATTGTAAAGCAATTTTCAAATTTTACTGACACTAAGGTGTCAACATTTAGTAAACTATGAGTAAACCACCAATAAATAAACCCTATCAAATTCTTACTATGCTCCTTATGATCAAATTTATGATTCAGATGTTGACATGAGAGTTCAAAGAATATGTTTCTTACGAATCAAATAGGCATACCTTCTAATGAAACAACACGTCAACGCCTATACTCACAACATGGTTAAAACAATTCGTGACAAACTCATTTTTAAAAGATAGGAAAATACATGCTCTTCCTGCATCAGCGATAGAAATTACTCCAGTACCATCAATACCTCATTTCTTTAAGTAAGGGATAGCGTCATTCAACACTCAAAGCAAAAAACTTACTTATTGACATACCAAGCTGTTTTTGTCAACAACTTCAAGATAACATCCTTGAAAAGATAGAAGTCAATCCTAATCAAATTCATGACTACATATTTATACCTCATCGTGCGGTTCTACAACAAATGTGTTGCGCAGACATATGTGGTATTTGTCGGAAGACTTGAAACTTCTCTCCCTCTTTGATCATAAAATGGATTAAGCCACAAAGAAATCCATGGTAGAAGCCTCTTTAAAATGAGAAGGAAAGGTAAGTCAACCAAAGAAAGCAGAAATTGAGATTAAAGGAGGAAATAGACAAAAACAGATTTGTCTTTTATGGAAAGAAGGAAATCAACTTATGGTATACAGATACAATACCATCGTATTTGGGTACACATCATCTGCGTAAATCCTCCATCAAGTACTTAGATACCATTTATCTCAATTTCCTGAAGACAAATGTACTGAAGCACTTACATCTAAGCTGTTTGTTGATAATTTGGTAATGAGCTGCAACTCTTTAGAAGAATTACAGTACCTTTACAGTTGTAGTTATGAAAGACTTTTTCAAGGCTTTTGTCTTGCGTTCATTTAATACGAACAACAAAAACATGCAACAAATCATGAAAAAAGATAATATATATGTCACTCATGATTCTGCTTATGAAAAAGGTGCTAGGTTATAGGTATAATACTTCCACTGACACCATAAACATAAATCAAATAAACCTCAATCAACTTTCTAATACCAAAAGAAAGATCTTATCAGAAATTTCTAAAATTTTTGATCCATTAGGATTTGCATTGCTTATTGCCATAAGAGGTAGAATCTTAATGAAAGCCATATGGCAAGATAAACACGATTGGGATACTATACTCCCAAATAACATTGTTGACAGGGTTGGGGATTTTTTTGATTTTTTTAAAAAAAATCATTTTTTTCAGATTTGTGACGTCACGCGAAATATATAATTTATTAATTAAAATAAACTTATATTTAATTTTTAATATAATTTAAATATATATATATATATATATTATATAATATAATATATCATATTATCATAATATAATATATATATATATATATAATATATATATATAATATATATAATATATATATATAATATATAATATAATATATTATATCTAAAGACAGTAGAAGACCGCAGAAATCCATATAGCAGTCACCATTCAACCCATAAAATAAGAATAGAATAATTGTTAATAAAATTAATGATAATTATATGATATTAAATTATTAAAGAAATTATGCCTACCAAAACTGTCCCAGTCAAACCAAACATAATAATAATCTGTTATTATTTAAAAAGCCGCCTTGGCCTCTCTAGAATGTCCAGTCAATCCTTATAATTAATAAGATAATAATACTTAAGAAGACGCATGGCCTATCTAGACTGCCCCAACAACCCATAATAATTTAATAATTAAGATATTAGTGAAGCTCAAAAATTGGATGGAGCCGAAGCTCCCATAAATATGAGAACAATACTTAAAAACCGCATGATATTAGGACTGTCCAGTCAAACCAATAAAAATTATAATTAAAAGTCCGCACTGACCACTCTAGAATGTCCAGTCAAACCCATAATAAATAAATAAATAAGAATAATACTTAAAAGAGTATGGGCCTATCTAGACTGCCAACTCAACCAATAATATTAATATTAAAATAATAATTAATAAGCCGCATTGACACTCTAGAATATCCAGTCAACTCTAAATAAACATAAGCAATATACTAGAAGCGCAATGGTCTCTTTCGACTTTCAGTCACCAAAACTTAATAATCAGAAGCCGCATTGCCCCTCTAGAAGTCCCAGCAACCCATAATAATAATAATACAAATAATTACTTAAGACGCGCATGCCTATAGACTGTCCCAGTCACCAATAATAATTAATAATTAAAAAAAATAATAATTATAAGACAGCCACATAATTAATCCCTCTAAGTCTAAACTCGCCAGTAACTCGAAATAAATACAATACACTTAAGAAGCGCATGTCCTTTAACTCCCAGTAAACCAAATTAGAATTAATAATTAGAGAAAGCCGCTGTTCCCCTAGAATGTCCCCAGTCACCCATAAAAAAATTAGAATTAAGATAATTAAAATAATTATGTAATTAAATAATTATTTATAAATAAGAAAGCCACATGGGCTACCTAGACTGTCCCAGCAACCATCAAAAATAAAAATAGAATAAATAATCAGAAGCCGCATGGCCTATCCTAGACATGTCCCAGTCACCCACTAATTAAATAGAATAAATCTATTCTTAATTATAATATTATTGTTGACTGGGACAGTCAACATAGGCCCATGCTTTTTATTCTTATCTTATTTATCATTATTCTGGATTGACTGACATCATGAGGGTTTGAACTTTTTAATTATTATTTAATTATAATTATGTTGGATACGTCCAAAAACTACATTAGTTTCCTTAAGTATAAATGCTCATCATTAATTACATAAATTATTATTAAAACATTATTCCTAATTCTTAATTTTTATGGCTTGACCGACATTCTAGAAGAGCCAATGCGGCTTCTCAATTATTACTTTAATTAGGTTCGACTTGACAGATCTAAAAGACCATAGCGGCTTGCTTAAGTATTATTCTATTTATAATGAGTGATTGGACTTCTTAGAGGTCCATGTGCTTAATTATATTATTTAAATTAATTATTATGTTGACTGGACAGTCGATTGTATGCCCATAGCCTTACTAAGTATTAATCTTATTATATTTATTATGTGTTTACTTGGATTTCTAGAGGCCAATGCTGCTTCTTAATTATGATTTTTATCGGTTGACTGGGACAGTCTTAAAAAAGACCATGCGGCTTCTTGTATTATTCTATTATTATAGGTTGACTGGACAGTCTAGATAGCAATGCAGTTTCCTAATTATTATTCTGAAATAATTAAAAGCTGCAATTTTGTTCCCCTCTAGAAGTCCCAGTCAACCCATAATTACAATAGGAATCAATCAGCAGAGAACGTATGGTCCATTTAAGACAGCGGTCCAGTCAAGCAATAAAAAATTAATAATAAGAAACAATTGACCCCTCTAGAAATTTCCCAGTCAACCATAATAAAACATGAATATATTATCTAGGCCCAAATCTATATGATAATATGCCAAGTTCAACAAAATATATATAATTATAATTAAGAATAGATAAATAATGAAACCGCTTGACCGCCTCCTTAGAATTGTGACCAGTCAAACTCAATAATTAATATAATAATATTTAGCAAAACGCATGTCCTTTTTAGACTTTCCCAGTCAACCAATAAAAATTAATAAATAAAGAGCCGCATTGGCCCTCTAGAGTTCCAAGTCAACTCATAATAAATTATCAAATACTAATCAAGAATAATACTTAAGAAGGCCTATCTAGACTGTCCCATGGGAAGGTTAAAACTAAATTAATGATGTAAAATAATATTTAAGAAGCCCCATTGACCTAAAATCTAGTTCAACTCAAATAAATAAGAATAATATTTAAATTAGCAGGTCCTTTTTAGACTGTCCAGTCAAAACAATAAAAATTAATAATAAGAAGCCGCATTGCCCCTTCAATGCCCAAGTCAACTCATAATAAAATATCAAATATATAAATAAAAATACTAAGAAGCCGCATGGGCCCTATCTAGACTGTCCAGTCAACCAATAATATAATGATTAAAAATAATTTATTTAAAGCCGCATTGACCCCTCTAGAATGTCCCTAGATAACCTCATAATAAATAAGAATAATATTGAGATAGCGCAATGTCCTTTTATAGACTGTCCCCAAGTACCCAGTGTGTGTGCGTGTGTGGGCCCTTCTAGAATGTCCCATCAACCCATAATAAAAATAATAATAATATTTTAAGAAGCCGCATGGCCTATCTAGACAACTTCACGGCCTATTCTTATCGGAAAGCCAAAATAATCTACCTCCAGTTCTTTACGTGCAACCCTCTTCAGCATATCGTCTTTGTTACTAAGGTGCTAAAATTGTACACAAATATTCAAATTCTGCCTAACATATCTATTAACCGACATTATACAAAACAATATATAATTAGTCTGCATCTGGCATAATTTTAAATTTACCCTAGAGCCTAGCTCTGGGTTCAAAAATCGTACCAATGGAAACAAATAACAGCAGCACTAAGAATGTACCAGATTTTACGTTACAAATGTCAATAGCTCCTTAAACTGAAAAAAATATATTAGAACTTCAAATATATATATAGTTTTATTTTTGATTTTATTCTATAAATTGTAATATTCTGTGGATATTTTCATAATTTCACATGAATAAACAAAAAAATATAAAAAATCAAAAAAACATAAAATCATGATTTATTTATAAAAAAATCAAGTAAAAAAATCAATGATTTTTTAATTGATTTTCTTCGTGCCATTCCTGATGTTGATGAAGCATAAAATTATATAATATCTGATTTCTTATTCATTACTATTCTTTTCAACGTCAAGCTCTAAATGAGACACAATCTTATGCCTTGCACATATTTTGTGACAGCTCACAGCAGGCATATGGCTTTGTTGTGTATGCATGTAACAATAACACATCAGAGACTCAGTTTTTATTTGCCAAATCTAAAGTCTCTCCCCTAATGACCAACATGCTCCTCTGGCCCACCCTTTAGTTACGTCTGTGATTTTATCCTTCAAACGAATTTGGTAATTCAATCTCTCAATCATTCACTTTTGTGCAATTGGTAAGGTAAATTCCAATTAATCTGATTGAATGTTGACAGGTAAACCAAATTAAAATCAATACACTAAAAATCGCTTACCATTTAAACAACTCTTCAAGGATTAAAGAATTTAAACTATCATTAATTTCACAGTACAGAATACTTCAGAAATCCTGCTACCTTATAACCATGATACATTAAGAAATACAAAGACACTTCAATTTTGGTGAGAGCTCATCCATATTTGTGCCAATGATTGAAAAAATG
This sequence comes from Trachelipus rathkii, assembly GCA_015478945.1. NCBI lineage: Eukaryota > Metazoa > Arthropoda > Malacostraca > Isopoda > Trachelipodidae > Trachelipus > Trachelipus rathkii. The sequence goes on along the minus strand of JABUQX010045272.1, from coordinate 13,353 downwards.
GCCTGAAACATATCCACTACTTCCATCTCTCAGAATTAAAAAAATTCTATGTTTGTTAACATTGGTATAATTACACTGCCAGAAAAGATCTAAAAAATATCAAATTTCCAAAGCTTATGAAGTGACTTCATACAATTCAGTTTTTGCATTAAATCAAAGCAGACCTTATCAAAGGTCTTACAGTATTGGTTAAGACAGTGCACTAATAATTTGCAGCTAAATAACTTCTGCTGATGACAACAAGGAATATACAGCAGATTCCTAATTTAATCAACAACTTAAACTTGTTCATAGATGACTATGGCATTCTAAGAAGTAAAGGTTGATTATCAAAATGCCTTATCTTTGACTACAATGTGAACAATCACATATTGTTGTCAAAGCATCACCACTTCGCAACCCTTTTAATTAGCCATTGCCATCACAAAGTACAACATTAGGGAATGGGATCCACACTTAATTTTCTCCGCAATCAAGGTTTTTGGTTGGATTCCAGGAGCAAGGACAGCAGTCAGGAATGTTATACATAAATGTAAAACCTTCACTAAAATGAACATCTTTGCTTTCAAATACCCCAAATATACTGATATACCTAAAAAATCATATGAATCTGGTAATTCCTTTTAAACATGTTGGAGTTGATTACACAGGACACATTTTTGTGCACAATAAAAAAGCAAACACCTTAGAAAAAATGTTCATACTTGTATTCACTTGTCTGAATATACGAGCAATATACCTTGAGCTGCTCCCAGATATGACGGTTCAGAATTTCTTACTAGCATTCCATCACTTCTGCAACCGCTATAACATCCCTGAATATCTATATTCAGATAATGCCCGAACATTTGTAAAGTTGACATTTTGTCAAAGCATTATCCTTCAGAGAATCACTGAAGAACGCCAAAATCATATCAGCATCTCAAAGTCCCTGTACTCAGCTTGCGATTTCAGCTATTGATTAGAACTTTAAAATACTGCATGTATAAAGTAATTGGTCGCTCAAACATACTTTGAAACTCTTGACCACCACTTCTCATTCATAGCAAACGCCATCAATGCAAGACCTTGTCTACCCGTTTCAGTTGTTGATATCATGAAGTAATCACTCCAACTCTTCCCTCAAAAATACAACACATCATCTTTATTTGAGGGATGAAACGCAGATGTATGGTCAGTGAAGTAACCAAGACAAATGGAAGTCACAGAGAATCAGGGAATATTGTTTACGAATTTAATCCAAACTGTACGACACTACCTTCTTAGCTGCGTGAGCCAGAGCAGAGATCTATACCAAGTGCTTGGACAATAAAATCAAGTGGTGACGTGGTCCCTAAATAGATCTGCCCATCCAAATAAATCTAGGCCATTTTGGTTACTAGGCCGGGTTTTGGAAGTAATATTAGGACATTACAACAAAAAAACATCAGTGAGACTAAAGCAAGAGGCATTGTAGCTCACCACTCTATTAACAATCTATTTCCGCTGGAACTCTCACTCACCCAAAACCTATCATCATATCCTTACACAAACTTCACAATCAATACGAACCTGACATACGCTAACTCATCTCAGATCACTGCAAAACTAACCCTAGTGTTGACCTAAAGCGGAGCTCTCTTGAAATAGATAATTTATCAAGGCAACTCTCGCTGATTGTGAATGACGAATACAGCTAAACAATACTCTACCATTTCCATCGCAATATGTATTGTATATTTCACAATATATATATATTATTATATATATATATATATATACTATTATATATATATATATATATATATATACTTAAATATATATATATATAATATATAATATATATTATATTATATAAAATTTGTAATAATATTTCTCTGGAGAAATTTGCATATTTCTTTTCCTTGGTAATTAAGTTTATTCTCCTAAGAACGACAATATTTAGATTTGTTTAGGTAATAAAAATATATTTTCCGACTCATCATTTTTATATAAAACATTTATGAATCCATTCGTATCATTAAAAATGTTTTCTAGTAATGCTACACGTCATAAATATTACTCATATTCAAACGTAAATCAACTAAGCTGTCCGCGAATCTTTCCACCTTTAGACGGTCAGTTTTTACTCTTCGTAATACTTGAAAAGTGATGGATGTGAAAAATTTGTGAAATCTGATTTAAAATTTTATAATTTGTCAACGTTGTTACAATAATAAGTCCCTTGTTATTATATGGCAAATAAATCATTGTTTTAAGTTATGATTACTTTTAAATCTAGTTAAATTGAATCTAGTGAATCTTAAATTGTAAATATTTTGCTTAAATTGAAACTAATGTCTAATATATGGAAGATTATATATTGCGAATCAAGCCCCACCGATTGAAAGCTTGTATTTAAAATTATAAATAAAATTGTGGGCAAACAATACTTCGGAATTTATTGGTAAGATCTTCATTTTATCATCTTAGTCTAAAGTTCAGATTTGAACTGAGGTCTGCCGAACATTTCGCATCTAAGAATGTGAGGTATATTTATGTAGCTGATATAATTAGGTTTAATTTTGTGTTGGCCAGTACAATTTTATTCATTATATTAGAGACCACATGGGTATATTATTGCATATATTTAAAGATCTTCATGTGCATATTAAGGTGTATATTCAAATTAAAGGTTTAGTAATTATTCATTTATTTATTTATTAAATAGCTATTTACATTAAAGATTATAATTAGAAAAAAAGGGCGCATCTCTTGTTTTGCAATAGCTTCCACCCAATGTATGATTTAGATATATTTCCTTTGGGTGGTATAAATTTCGCATATGTTGGTCAAAATCATGTAAAGGTTGTTTGGTCTGCGCATATTTCAAACTTAAGTATACGCTCATTATTCCATGTATACGCCTATTTATATGTGCGCTTATTTGTGTGCATATTTCATTCCGCCTATATGATTATTATTTCGTGTGCGCAAATTCAATAGTTGTATGCGTTTATTATTATTGTGCGTGTATTTATATAATTCATTTAAGCTAAGCCTGAGTACACTCGAAATAGATTACAAAAAAAATGTGTGCTTATATGTCATGTGTTTTATAATTTTCATGTTAACGCATATATAGTTTGCCTCGTGATCTTAATTAAAAAGTCCAGCTTTAATTTTCAATCCTCGCATTTTTTTCAAGGTCATTCTGATCACATGATCTTGATTCTTTCATGGGCATTAGTTTATAAATATTTAGTATATAAATATTTAGTTATCAAGTTTTTTTATATTCAAACTTTCAATTATTATTGCTAATTATATATAATAATAATTTAATAAATTTGCTAAGTAATTATTGATATCGGATTAATTGGTAATTTTGGTATTTTATAATTTTGTAAATATATATCAATTATGTCTGATGCGGCAGTTGCTCAATGCAAAGACTTGGTTGCCAGAATCGTCAGAGAACGAGCTGTCAAAAAAGCACGTATTACTATAATTATTAAAAATTAACCGCGTTCAAAGATGAAAATAAATTAACTAGCTCTCTATTTCTTAAACAAAAGGAAACTATTAACTCTTTGATAATTCTAAAAAGTTAACAGATATAAAATCTAGCTTATGTGGAATATGATATCGAAAACCTTGACAATAGTATATTTTCAAAACGAGTTTTTTGAGAGCAGGGGCTACCAATCATATCGGGCTCACCCTTGTCCCTTTGAAAATTTTCAATCCCAAATGCGCGTTAATTGGATATTAACCGTTTTCATGATCAAATCATTTGTTTATACGCATGAATAAGTGTAATTGTAACAGCCTAAGCCTAATATCTCTTAAAGTGTATACTTTCGAGTTGTGCTGCGTAGTGCTTTTTCACAATTTTGAAATTAGTTCAAATGTATTTGAGGCCTTAAAACGTATAGTGATGCTAATAAGTTGGCCTACCTTACCTTCATATTTGAAAGTTATGCGTCGAAAATGATAGGCCATCTGAGCTACTGTAGTATAAGACTAACCCTTTTGATTGGTAGGCTAAAGACCGGTTAGATCTCATTGAAACGTCTAGCAAATATTTTTTTGACAAATATAAAATGCTAATTTGGATGTTGGTTATGATGTAGAATTTGTAAATACTGAGATGTTCATTAATGAAGTAAGGACTTACATCCATTAGCTTAAAAATCATGGTTATGACTTTCTGGTTCAACATTCAAAGTTAAAGATTATATCTTAAAAATTTGAAACTAATAAAATTAAATCTTATTATATAAATTGATAATAATTATCCCTCATTACCTGATATATTTGATAACTATATGAATTGATTAAAACTTATGCTTGATCATCAAAAAAGTATAAAAACACGTCTGTCAGCAAAAGAAGGCACAGACAAAGACAGATTACCTTAAGATAGATGATGGTTGTCCTAAAAAGGACAAACATAGGACGGACTCTAAAAATGAAGGAAGTTTGCCGAATTTTTTCACCAGTCATAATAGTGATACTGCAAATAAAACGAGACTTAAGAGTAAGAGTGATAACAATAATAATAATAACATAAGTCTTGTTGATGGTGATACCAAATCAAATAACATTTCCTCTGTAAATAATTACAATTTTAGCTTATGTAAGTTTTGCCAAGTGAAGGGACATAGTATGTTGAGATGTGGTAAATACATAACCTATGCAGACAGAATTAATAGGGCTAAGGAATTAAACCTTTGTATATATTGTTCAGGTTTAGGACATAAACATAATAACTGCCTAGGTGCCAGAAATAATTTGAAATATCCTTGCTATTTTTGCCATGAATATTCTCACATTGCAGCATTGTGTCCTAAGTCTAAGCCTGCACAGAGTTCTACCATCCAGAAACTGTGCCTAAATTATCATCAGAGATCGGATCAAATATATTTATTGCCTACTATGACAATAAATATAGTAAAGGGCAATAAAATAAAGGCAATAACTTGCATATTGGATACTGGCGTATGAGGTCATATATCTCGGGTAAACTTGCAAAAGAGATGTATGAAGATTGTCATGAGTTAAATACAATACAGTATGACATTCATCCTTTCATTGGATCTCAACAGAGATCTTTACAGCAAATAAACTTAGCATTAAAAATAGAACAGCAGAAAGCCATTAGCATGCCTATGTTAATTGATAATAATTTAAATTTAGATTATTCTGTAAAAGGTGTAAATATAGCTGTACAGAAATTAAAACATTTGGGGTATTCATTTGCGGATTATAACTTAAATAAAAATGAGTTAGCCTCGGATCATACTTTTGAAATTCAATGTTTGTTGGGAATTGATGTCATTCCATACTTCCCTTAACTCAAATAAATAAACTGCATGAACGGTAATTGTTTCATGGTTAACAATAAACTAATTTTAATGGGAAATGTTGAAAAATTTTTATATTATAGTCAACTTTCTCAAATGTATAAACCATATCGTTTAAAATAATGATAATCGTATAAAATAATGATGACAGTGTAAATGATTTTTCAAATTTTAATGACACTAAGGTGTTCAACATTTTCAGTGAAACTATGATAAACACAATAATAAACCCTATCAAATCTTACTATGATCCTTATGATCAAATTTTGATGGATTCAGATGTTGAACATGGAGTTCAAAATATGTTTTCTTTAGAATCAATAGGCATACCTTCTAATGAAAAACACATAACGTCCTATGATCAAGACATGGTAAAACAATTCGTTGACAACATCATTTTTAAAGATGGTAAATACCATTTGTCTCTTCCTTGGCATCAGGATAAAATTACTCCAGTACCATCCAACTACCATATTTCTTTAAGGGTAATGGATAGGGTCATTCAATCACTCAAAGCAAAAAACTTACTTAGTGAATACAATGCTGTTTTTCAACAACATCTTCAAGATAACATCCTTGAAAAGATAGAAGTCAATCCTAATCAAATTCATGACTACGTATTTACACCTCATCGTGCGGTTGTCAAAACAGATACAAGTCACAACAAAAGTCAGACCCGTTTTCAATTGTAGCTTCAAACTTAACAAACTTTCTCCCTCTTTGAATGAGTCTGCATATGAAGGAATTGATCTGATGGCCTCACTATTAAAACCTTTTTTCTTTTCGCACAAATGACTACATTCTGTTAGCAGATATAAAACAGGCGTACCTTATGATCAGATTAAAGGAGGAAATAGACAAAAACAGATTTGTCTTTTATGGAAAGAAGGAAATCAACTTATGGTATACAGATACAATACCATCGTATTTGGGTACACATCATCTGCGTAAATCCTCCATCAAGTACTTAGATACCATTTATCTCAATTTCCTGAAGACAAATGTACTGAAGCACTTACATCTAAGCTGTTTGTTGATAATTTGGTAATGAGCTGCAACTCTTTAGAAGAATTACAGTACCTTTACAGTTGTAGTTATGAAAGACTTTTTCAAGGCTTTTGTCTTGCGTTCATTTAATACGAACAACAAAAACATGCAACAAATCATGAAAAAAGATAATATATATGTCACTCATGATTCTGCTTATGAAAAAGGTGCTAGGTTATAGGTATAATACTTCCACTGACACCATAAACATAAATCAAATAAACCTCAATCAACTTTCTAATACCAAAAGAAAGATCTTATCAGAAATTTCTAAAATTTTTGATCCATTAGGATTTGCATTGCTTATTGCCATAAGAGGTAGAATCTTAATGAAAGCCATATGGCAAGATAAACACGATTGGGATACTATACTCCCAAATAACATTGTTGATGAATGGCTAAAATTATATAATGATCTGATTTCTATTCATACTATTTCTTTTCAACGTCAAGCTCTAAATGAAATACAATCTTATGACTTGCATATATTTATATAATATATATATATCATAATATATATATATATATATAATAATATATATATTATATATATATATATATATATATATAATATAATATATATTATTTATATATTATATTATATATATTATATATATATATATTATATATATATATATATATATATATATATATTATAATTATATATATATATATATATAATATATATATATATTATATATATATATATATATATATATATATATATATATAAAGAGACAGTAAGAAGACTCAGAATCCAATCTAGAGTGTCCCATTCAACCCATAAAAATTAAGAATTAAGAATAATTTTTAATAATAATTAATGTAATTAATGAATAGGAATTATAATTTAAAAAAGACGCATGGGCCTACCTAAACTGTCCCAGTCAACCAACAATAATTATTAATTAAAATTTATAAAAGAAGCCGAATTGACCCCTCTAGAAATGTCCCAGTCAACCCTTATAATTAATAAATAAGAATAATAATTCAGAAACAGCCGCATGGGGCCTATCTAGACTGTCCCAGTTAAACCCATAATAATAATAATTAAGGAATAATAATTAAGAAGCTGAATTAAACCCCTCTAGAATGTCCCAGAAAACCCATAATAAATAGACAATACTTACAGAAGCCGCATGGTAATATTTAGACTGTCCCCAGTCAACCAATAAAAATTAATAATTAAGAAGCCGCATTGACCACTCTAGAATGTCCCAGTCAACCCATAATAAATAATAAATAAGAATAATACTTAATAAGACGTATGGGCCTATCTAGACTGTCCCAGTCAACCAATAATAATTAATAATTAAAAATAATAATTAAGAAGCCGCATTGACACCTCTAGAATATCCCAGTCAACTCATAATAAATAAGAATAATACTTAAGAAGCAGCATGGTCCTCTTTCGACTTTCCTAGTCAACCAAAAAACTTAATAATTAAGAAGCCGCATTGGCCCCTCTAGAATGTCCCAGTCAACCCATAATAAATAATAAATAAAAATAATACTTAAGAAGCAGCATGGGCCTATCTAGACTGTCCCAATCAACCAATAATAATTAATAATTAAAAAATAATAATTATAAGAAGCCACATTACATTAATCCCTCTAAAGTCTAAACTGTCCCAGTCAACTCGAAATAAATAACAATAACACTTAAGAAGCCGCATGGTCCTTTTTAGACTTTCCCAGTAAACCAATTAGAATTAATAATTGAGAAGCCGCATTGTCCCCTATAGAATGTCCCAGTCAACCCATAAAAATTTAGAATTAAGAATAATTTTTAATAATAATTAATTGTAATTTAATGAAAATAGTATTTATAATTAGAACGCCACATGGGCTACCTAGACTGTCCCAGTCAACCATCAAAAATTAATAAATAGGAATAATAATTCAGAAGCCGCATGGGCCTATCTAGACTGTCCCAGTCAACCCATAATTAATAATTAAGAATAAATTATTCTTAATTATTAATTATTATGGGTTGACTGGGACAGTCAAGATAGGCCCATGCGACCTTCTGACTTCTTAATTCTTATTTATCAATTATTCTGGATTGACTGGACATTTGGAGGCAATGTCCCCTAAAACGTAAAAACATTTTATAATTATGAATTTATTGTTGGTTGACGGGACCAGTGTAGGTAGCCATTTAGTTTCTTAATTATAATGCATTTCATAATTACATTATTTATTATTTAAAAATTATTCCTATTTCTTAATTTTATGGGTTGACCGGGACATTCTTGAAGAGCCAATGCGGCTTCTCAATTATTAATTTTTATTGGTCGACTGTGACAGTCTAAAAAGAACCATGCGCTTCTTAAGTATTATTCTTATTTATAATGAGTTGATTGGGACATTCTAGAGGGATCCATGTGGCTTAATTATTATTTTTAATTATTAATTATTATTGGTTGACTGGGACAGTATTGGTAGGCCCATACGGTTCTTAAGTATTTATTCTTATTATTATTATTATGTGTTACTGGGATATTCTAGAGGGGCCAATGCTGCTTCTTAATTATTGATTTTTATCGGTTGACTGGGACAGTCTAAAAAGGACCATCGGCTTCTTTATATTTTTATTTTTATAAGTTGACTGGGACATTCTAGAGAGGTCAATGCAGCTTCCTTATTATTTATTCTGAATAATAATTAAGAAGCTGCATTAATCTCTCTAAGAATGTTCCAGTCAACCCATAATAAATAGAATAATACAAGAAGCCGTTTGGTCCCTTTTTAGACTGTCCAGTCAACCAATAAAAAATTAATTAAGAGGCCACATTTGGCCCCTCTAGGAAATGTCCCAGTAACCCATAATAAATAATATATATGAATAATACTTAGGAAGCAGCATAAGCCTATCTAGACTGACCCAGTCAACCAATAATAATATATATAATTAATAATTAAAAATAATAAATAAGAAACCGCATTGACGCCTCTAGAAATGTCCATCAACTCATTAAATAAATAATTTAATAATATTTTAAGAAGCTGCAGCGTCCTTTTTAGACTTTCCCAGTCAACCAATAAAATTAATAATTAAGAAGCCGCATTGGCCCCTCTAGAATATCCCAATCATCCCCAATAATATCAAATAATAAATAAGAATAATACTTAAGAAGCCGCATGGGCCTATCTAGACTGTCCCAGTCAACCAATAATAATAATGATTAAAAATTAATATTTAAGAAGCCGCATTGACCCCTCTAGAGTGTCCCAGTCCACTCATAATAAATAAGAATAATACTTGAGGAAAGACGCCATGGTCCTTTTTTAGACTGTCCCAGTCAAACCAATAAAATTAATAATAATGAAAACTATTGGCCCCTTTCTAGAATGTCCCAGTCAACTCATAAATAAATATCACATAATAAATAAGAATAATACTTAAGAAGCCGCATGGGCCTATCTAGACTGTCCCAGTCAACCAATAATAATTAATGATTAAAAATAATATTTAAGAAGCCACATTGACCCCTCTAGAATGTCCTAGTCAACTCATAATAATAAGAATAATACTTGAGAAACCGCATGGTCTTTTTAAGACTGTCCCAGTCAACCAATAAAAATTAATAATTAAAAAAGCTGCATTGGCTTCTAGTAAATGGGTCATCTAGCAAATAAATAATTAATATATTTAAGAAGCCGCATGGGCCTATTTAGACAACTTCACGCCTATTCTTATCCTCAAAGCCAAAAATCTACCTCCTAGTTGCTTTACGTTGCGCCCTCTTCAGCATATCTATGTCTTTTTAAATAAGGGTGCTAAAATTGTACACAATATTCAAATACTGGCCTAACATATCTATTATACGACATTATACAAAAACAATATATATAATTAGTCTGCATCTGGCATTAATTTCAAATTTTAACCCTAGGCCCTAGCTCTGGGTTCAAAATCTTACAATGGAAACAATGAAACAGCAGCACTAAAGAATGTTACAGATTTACGGGTTACAATGTCAATAGTTTGTTGAAAATTGAAAAAAATATATAAAAACTTCATAATATATATATAGTTTTATTTTAATTTTTTATTTCTATTAAAGTTAAATTACTTAAATATACAAAAAAGTCAAAAAAAATATAAAAAAATATAAAAAAATCAAAAAAATCAAAAAAATCATGATTTATTTATAAAAAAAATCAAGTAAAAAAATCAATTGATTTTTTTAATTTGATTTTTTTCGTGCCATCCCTGATTGTTGATGAATGGATAAAATTATATAATAATCTGATTTCTATTCATACTATTTCTTTTCAACGTCAAGCTCTAAATGAGACACAATCTTATGCCTTGCACATATTTTGTGACAGTTCACAGCAGGTATATGGCTTTGTTGTGTATGCATGTAACAATAACACATCAGAGACTCAGTTTTTATTTGCCAAATCTAAAGTCTCTCACCTTAATGACCAACAGAACTACAGAATACCAACAGTAGAGTTTTTGGGTGTGATTTTATCCCTTAAATGCTTGTCTTCTCTATTAGAGGAGTACAGTAATATTCATTTCACTTTTGTGAATATTATAGTAGATTCTCAAGTAATTCTGAATTGAATGTTGACAGGTATAACCAAATTAAAATCAAAATACACTAAAAATCGCATTACCGATTTTAAACAACTTCTTCAAGGATTAAAAGAAATTTAAACTATCATTATTTTTCAAGTACATTAATACTTCAGAAAATCCTGCTGACCTTATAACCATGGGTATTACATTTAAGAAATACAAAGAACAGCTTCAATTTTGGTTGAGAGCTCATCCATAGTTGTGCAATGATTTGAAAAAATGGCCTGAATATCCACTACTTTCCATCTCTTCAGAATTAAAAAATTCTATGTTTGTTAACATTGGTATGATTAATGTACATGCCATTATAGACATAGAAAAATATTCAAATTTCAGCAAGCTTATGAAGGTGACTTCATACATATTCAAGGTTTTCTGCATTAAATCAAAAGCAGACCTTTATCAAAGGTCATTACAGTATTGGGTTAGACAGGTGCAAGCTAATAATTTTGCAGCTGAAATAACTTTCTTGCTGGATGACAACAGGAATATACAGCAGATTCCTAATTTAATCAACAACTTAAACTTGTTCATAGATGACTATGGCATTCTAAGAAGTAAAGGTTGATTATCAAAATGCCTTATCTTTGACTACAATGTGAACAATCACATATTGTTGTCAAAGCATCACCACTTCGCAACCCTTTTAATTAGCCATTGCCATCACAAAGTACAACATTAGGGAATGGGATCCACACTTAATTTTCTCCGCAATCAAGGTTTTTGGTTGGATTCCAGGAGCAAGGACAGCAGTCAGGAATGTTATACATAAATGTAAAACCTTCACTAAAATGAACATCTTTGCTTTCAAATACCCCAAATATACTGATATACGAAAAATCATATGAATCTGGTAATTCCTTTTAAACATGTTGGAGTTGATTACACAGGACACATTTTTGTGCACAATAAAAAAGCAAACACCTTAGAAAAAATGTTCATACTTGTATTCACTTGTCTGAATATACGAGCAATATACCTTGAGCTGCTCCCAGATATGACGGTTCAGAATTTCTTACTAGCATTCCATCACTTCTGCAACCGCTATAACATCCCTGAATATCTATATTCAGATAATGCCAGAACATTTGTAAAAGGTGGTGACATTTTGTCAAATGCATTATCTTCAGATGAATTCACTGAAGAACTGTCCAAAAATCATATCAAGCATCTCAAAGTCCCTTTGTACTCAGCTTGGATTTCGAGCCTATTGATTAGAACTTTAAAATACTTCATGTATAAAGTAATTGGTCGTTCCAAGCTTACATACTTTGAACTCTTGACCACACTTTCATTCATAGCAAACGCCATCAATTGCAGACCTTTGTCTTACCGTTCAGGTGTTGATATTCTTGAAGTAATCACTCCAAATTCTTTCCTCAAAATACACAACACATCATCTTTGATTTTGAGGGATGAAAACGCAGATGTATGGGTCAGTGAAGATAACAAAGACAAATTGGAAGTCACCCTGGAGAATCAAGAGCGTATGTTTTACGAATTTAAGCAACTTTGGTACGACACTTACCTTCTTAGCCTGCGTGAGCAGAGCAGAGATTTATACCAAGTTGCTTGGGACAATAAAATCAAAGTGAGTGACATGGTCCTGATTAGATCTCCCATCAAATCTAGGCCATTTTGGTTACTAGGCCGGGTTTTGGAAGTAATATTAGGACATGACAACAAAATAAGATCAGTGAGACTAAAGCAAGGAAATGGCATTGTAGCTCACCACTCTATTAACAATCTATTTCCGCTGGAACTTTCACTCACCCATGACCGTCAAGCTCCTCCTAGCCTTGACACAAACTTTCACAATCAAGACGAACCTGAAAATGACTCTAACTCAATCTCAGATCAACCTGCAACTAACCCTAGTGTTAGACCTAAGCGAGCTGCAGCTTTGAAATTAGATAAGTTTATCAAGGCCAATCTCGCTGATTTGTGATTGACAAATACACAAACAAATACTCCTACCATTCATCGCAATTATGTATTGTATATTATTATATATATATATATATATATATATATATATATATAAATTTTGATGAATATATATATATATATATATATATATATATATATATATATATATATATATATATATATATATATATATATATATATATATATATATATATATATATATATGATATATATATAATATATATTATAATATATATATATATATATATATATATATATATGTTTCTTTTTTTTCTTTTTCTGTGAATTTGCATAATTTTTTTTTTCTTTGGTAAATTTAAACATACTTTTCTGTAAATCTGTCAGATTGTATTTATACTAAATACAATCTTGCTGGGGAGGTTAATAAAATTATATTTTCCGACTCATCATTTTATATAAAACATTTATGAT
>JABUQX010045271.1:90000-112307 GCA_015478945.1 Trachelipus rathkii | reverse complement strand
GCTGATTCCTAATGAGTCTCAACGGAGTCGCGCATAGTCGATTCCATCCTTGATATTCTTCTCCACTCCTATGTCTATGAAACCCTCTCCCCTGTTCTGTGCGGTCCTATTTGCGGAAAGAAAGCAGGTAGAGTGGAATTAGGAGAAGATATGAGATGTGTGCATACGAGCTTTGTATGCTGACAGTAAAGTGTTAACCATGGTCTTGTAATGTGGGCTTATGTAAGACCCAAGAATTATGTTCTTACGGATTATTAATTGTTATGATTATTAAAATTAATAAAAATAATCTTCTTATGTGGATAAAAAATATTTGCGGAGTGGTATAGTTAGTTGAGATGTTGTTGATAGTAGCTCTTTCTAAGAAGAACAACTATGACAGATGATTGACTTTAAAGTTACACGTTGTTGTTATAATCGATTACCTTGCATAGGTTAGTTGTTTGTTGGATATAAGAGTCATATTGCGGATAATGTTTTAGATTATAATACTTTGACCGTTCATGTAACTTGCTTAAGTTAAATTGATAATTTAGAAATTGAAAATTTATTCTGTTAGCTAACAATTTTTAATTTAACATTTATTCTATCAGGTGATTTCATCTGTTTTATACTACTTTGGTAAAAAATGATAATTTTGGTATTACTGGTTCAGCTGTGTAGTGTTAAACGGTGCTTAGAGAGTAGTTTTTGCTGAAGTAATGTAGTTAGAAGAATTTTGTTGTCTTTTTATTCATAGTTCAAATGAGTTACTATTTGATATGCTTCAGCACTTTTTGAGTATTCGTTCATAGTTCAGAATGTCTTCCTTTGAAGTCGCTTGTACATTTTTTTGTTCGAGAAACTTTTAGCTGCTATATATATTATTGAAATGCAGGATAGGGGTTTGCTGATGTAAAATAATATGGGTAGTTGGAACATCATATTTTCCAATTATTCTTTCATAGTTTCAATAATCTGTATCTATTGTAGTTCACAGCCTATGAAGCTGTTAGTTAATATTCGGCTAGTTTAATTTTTTTAGTTGTAAATATACTATGACATTTACATCTTGAAATACACTAGAAATATTAATTCATATAGTTATGTGTTAGCTGTGTAGTGTTCATGAAGCGGGCTTAAGGTTAGTTTGCTTTGACCCATGTAGTTTTGGCCAAGAAAGTTTGCTAATGTTTACGTTATTCATATTCCAAAATATTTATATTTATTGCATGAACCTTTGGAATAGTAAATTATAGTTCAAGATCTGATTCTTTATTTGAACACTTTGTTAAGTTAATTTTGTTAATAATATTAGCGTTATTGTGAATCATAAGTGAGGGTAGGATTGAGTTAGTAAGCACGTTAACCTAACTTTACCTTTGATAAGGGGGGAACTTTTGTGAATGATTAGCAGTTTATTCATTCGTGAGGTTATGTTAGGTTGTCTTTTTGTACATATTCTAGTTTCAGGTATATGATATGTATAGCTTTATTGACTGATTATGAAAACTTTGTTACGATTGCATATATTCGTTGGCCTGTATGATAAATAGGTAAGATTATGATAAATTTTTTGTTAATATACCATAGTTAATGTATAAAATTAACATTGATATGGTTACGTTCTGTATGCAATGTTAGTTACTTCTGCAAGGTTGTTAAGTTATGGAATTTGTAATGTGGGCAGTTATTCCGCGGAAAGGTATGGTTAAGTTTGCGTTGATTACGTTATATTCTTAGATAGGGTTATATGTGAGCTTTATTGAATGTGAAAAACTCTTATGTACGTTAGCATAATATCGTTGGTCAGTATATTATTAAGAACTTAATTTATGAAACTTTTTTTACTGAATATCCGACACTCGGAATATGACTGAATTCAACAGATCATAGATCATGGAAGGGTGGTGGTCAAGGGGTGGGTGGCGGCAGATTGTTTATTTTACTTGCTTTAGAATCAGTAAAACTATTTACACTTCTACTGTGATATCTTTATTCACAAGAAATTATTTTTAGTCATTATTGTTTGAATATATTAAATTTTGTTTATTCGTTGAGGATTATGATTAGTTAGGTAAAGGTTATGATAAATTTTTGGAAAATATTACTATGTTAATGTAAAAAAACTTTGTTAGGTGTTTAATATATGTGAAATAAAAAAAATATATTATATATATATATATTATAATTATATATATATATATATTTATATATATTATATATATATATATATATAATATATATATATATATATACTAGATATATATATTATATTAAAGCATTTAAATGTAATATAAAAAAATATTATATATACATATATTTAGTATTATATATTCTTTCAACAAATGAAATTAAAATGAGCTTATAAACTTTCACTTAAGTAAGAAGTCTATAATTTCTAATATTTTTCATTTTATGGTTTACTAAATTTACTGCATGCGAAAATTTTTACATTCTGAAAAAAATTTTGATAAAACATTTAACTAATAGTGGGTTTTTTTTCATAGTGGGTTTTTTGAAAAATATTTGAAAAATTTATATATATTTTCATTTATATTTATTATATTATATATATATATATATATATTGTTTATATTTATTATATATACTATAATATTAATATATGTATATATAATATATAAATATATATATATATATATGATATTAATATATATATATATATATTATTAATATATATATATATATATTATTATATATATATAAATATATATATATATATAATATTATTATATTATATATAGTATTATATTCTTTCACAAAATGAATATCTACGGTTCTTATGCAATTCCTCTACGTAAAGAGTATAAATTCAAGATAATTGCCTGTCCAATTTTTTTTAATTTACTTAAGATGGATTTATGAAAAAAAAATTTGTAACTAAAAGGCCTTAAAATAAACCCAAGTGGGCAAAATAGTGGTTTTTTCAAAGTGGTTTATGTTTTTTTTTTTTTGTAGAAAAATTAATTAAAATATTATAAAGTATATTACATACGTTGAGCTATTTTTATGTAATATATATTAATATTATATATATAATATATTTATATATATTATATATAATACGATAATATAATAATATATATATAATATTATATAGATAGTATATTATATATTATATATATATATATATATATACGTTCTTTCAACCAAATGAAATATGAGCTATATTAACATTTCCACTAAGTAACAAAGAGTAAATAATTCTCCTAATATTATTCATTTTTGATTTACATTTTTACACTGCAATATTCTGAAAAAAAATTGAAAAACCCAAACAACATAATCATTGGGGTTTTTTCTAGTGGTTTTTTTTGAAAAAACCCGGGTTTGTTTTTTTTTAATCTCTCTCTCATTCTCAACAAATACCTCCATTTAAATATATTATCTACATCTTATACACGTTCATCGCATCTTCACTACCATTCCTCACTTCCACCTCTTATTCTCCTCGGATACTGCTATCGCTAGTGAGTCTAACGGTGCCCCACTGGCGCTCACAATCGATCCAGTTCATGCCTATATCTCTATGTGAACTGTTACACTACTTCCTATAAATGTCTCTTCTATTGAAATATATCACAATACATTATCCTCAGAGTTAGCAATTCTGTGTTAATAGTTTTACTAATTTTAAATAGTGTATTAAGTGTCAATTGTGAAGTATCAAATTTTCTCAGCCTCTCTCCGATTTCGCTCAATATATACTTCGCATTAATCAAACATCATCCACGAAGCGAACGAAAGGGATGGTAACTCCTCCTCACATTACAAACCAGTGCTCAAATCGACCAAGTCACACTCTCTCTCTCTCGACTCAAATCTAATATCAAATATTAATAACATAGAACCGCTAAGTCTATATGCTCTGTAGTGATAGCTCGTCCTCAATCTTTCTGATTCTCGATTCTGTTCGGCCTTGCTCTTTTCCTAATCAACTTACAGTTACACTCCTGAAGAGGCCGTGTCACTCAATATGATAAAACCAAAGTTTTGTATTTATATTCACCTATATATTCTAACTTATCGAATATTAGATATATGCGTGTTTATGACTTTATTCTCTTATAAAGTAAAGCTTGTAAAAGAAAGTATAGGATTTTTCCATAATTTGAAAAGAAAATGTTTATTGTACTGTTTAATTTTTATCGTTTTATATTACCTACATCTTGCCTATCTCTCCTCCTTGACCTCCTTTTCCCGTAAATGCTGATTAGTTTTATAACGTAACCCAATATAAAGGCCCTTCCGGCTTTTCACAATCATTTCAACATCCATAGTAATTATGTAGGGTTCTATAATCTTCATCCCTGCGGGGTGTATGTCCTAATATCTCTTCTATATTGATGATCAGTTCTGTACGTTATTCTCTAAGCTATATGTCTCAATTTACTTCCGTCTTCTCCTTGATGTTTTCATCCTTTCATTGACCGATTTCTTCATTATTATTGTAGTACATTTACCATTCTGTTATTCAATACATTATTCCAATGCATGGTCACGACTCCCTTCGCTACTGCTATATACACTTGCTGTAGCTAATACTATCTGCGTTATATATTATAATATTTATATAGAGGCAAGTGTGATGTGTTTTCATTTGTGTCTTATCTACTGTCTACTATATATTCTACTTCAGTCCCTGATAATCTCAATGTATAATTAATTTAAGAATAGCAAGTATGAGTGACTGTAAGTAAGCAACACTGCCCTGTTCTTCATACTTTCTAACCAAGTATACTCACCTACACATCTCCATTTTCCTGTCATTCCCTTGAGGCCATTCTTCCCCGTAATCCCTATGTCCCTGAGTTGGTCTAAATGTGATAAAACTAAAGACTGCCAAGTCATGGCGCTAACTTTATTTTATTGTCTCTTTTTAATATTTTGGTGGTTATTTTCAATATAACTCTTGTTCTGTCCAGTGTCTGCCGCCATAGCTTTCCCTATCAATTCCATCATAAGGCCTTCTCAAAGTTTTACTAACAATAAGCTCAACATATCTGCCTCTCTTTAATCCATTTCTATTGATTTTATATTCTATCATTAATCTATATCATGTACTAGAAGAATTGGATACCTTAGTATTAAACTTCTTTCCCGCTCTGAAGCCATATATTACTGCTCAAACTTTTCCATTAGATTTTATCTTTAATCTTTTGATTTCTCAAGTTCTCCAATTATCCACAATAATGAATACTCTTCAAGTTATTATATATTTACATGCTAATAGTCAAACATAATTTCAGTAAATGCTTATTTCTATCACCTCGTAATGGTGTTTGTTTACCAAATTCTTTTTATTACTTCACTTTCTTATTTAATATTATTATTAATATTTAATTTAATAATATAGGGCATAAAATATAAATCACCCGCTCTACTCCTATACGTCATAGGTATTTCTCTCTTGTATGTTCTTCAGTTTCATATGTACGCTTGCCGCACTATTTTTGCTCTCCGCTAATTATGTTATTACTTGTTATATATTTCAGCATATCAGATCCGATTTCGGATTATCCTGGAGCTTTTTTCCTAATTCTCCTATTAGCTCGGGTTTATATTATCCTCTCGCTCTTTCTCTTCAGTCTCTTACACTTCTTAAAGCTTTTATTTACTCCCGCCTCCCCTAGATCCTTTCGTTTTCCTTGTAATCCTCGAGACACACACTTCTTTCATTGTCCCATCTCCATCTTGTCCCAGCTCAGGGGCTCCCGAAACTATTCATATTATGAAAATGTGACTCACTGCGAATTCCATCTTAAAAGTTATTCTCTCCATCTTTCCAAAGCACCTCCTTCTAATCTGCCATCTACCAGCGATTTCTCCATCATATTATTCATTATGACGTGTCAGTTTTCTGAGTTCTTTCGGGAAGGTTTCTCATACTTATAACTTTTAGCGCTAATCCATATTGGAGTTAATAATTCTTTTTGTTTACCCTTAATTCAATGTTTCTCCCTTCAGTTCCGACTACCTTATATTATTGTTATACCCGTAATTTTGATTGCTTCATACTCCTTCTTTTTATCCTATCTGCATAATGTTTCTGGCTTCAACATAATCCAAGCTTTTTTATTTTTCTTCAAATTTTTACTTTCATTCCTATTTCCTGTTTAGTTATTTATGATTATATTAAACCTATTATCTTAAATCAGATTAGTATGGTCAAAGTCCTTTCATAATTCATTATCGTTTCAAGCTCATAATGCTAGTCTTTTTTCAACTCCTCCGTTATCTAATCTTATTAATAATCTCTTATTCTCCCAGGACTCATTTTGCTCAGTTCCCATTCATATATTTCCTTAAATTTATTTCCATTTTTCACTTCAATCACTTCTCATATTTCCTATCATTTAATTCTTTTCTTTCTATTTTTAAAGGCGTTCATCATCAAATTTCTTCCTTTCTTGATTTTCGCTGATGTACCTTTTTATGATTTATCTTAATAATCTTAAGAGACAGATATCTCTTTTTAGTATTAACCAATTTCTTCGGTACTTATCTCTCTACTCTTACCTTTTAATCTACAGTATCCCTATAAATTACCTAATAATTCTGTAGGTGTCCGGATATCCAATAGAGTAATATCGTTATCTGGTTTTCTTTACGTTCCTCCCTTCTTACTTGCATTTCCATTATTAATTTATTATTCTCCTTCTTAATATTAATGAAGTTCGAAAACTAAATCTAGTAATCATTGATTTTTTCTAGTATCTTTCTAAAATCCACACTCCATTGTACCAGGTCCACTTTCTCCTTGATCATTTCTATCTACTGTGGAAATATGCACCTGATAGATAAGCATAGGTAAAGGCTGCGGATAATGCGTTTACGAAATACACTGCAAAAAGTCTTTTTAAAAAGTAACAATGGCGAGCTTCTCCTCCTCCTTCGCTCTCCGTGTCTCCGCATCTTAACCTGTGAATTTTAAGTGACACCCCATCCGTGGCTCTCCTCTACGCTTCTATCTCTTCATCGTCCTCAAAATGACTGTGCATCATGGACTCGTCGAAATAGACTTCTGACTCTGGCCACCAATCGCGCTCATCGGTAGTAGCTAGCTAGCTGTGGTTCCAAGGTGTCTGCTACTCCATCAAACACTCTCTCCCTTTTCCAATCCCTTCCGCCTCGCCTTACCCTCTTCATCGTTGGCGGTGTACTACATCATTGTCTTAATTCTCTCACTATCTCTCCTACTCTGCAACACTCTATCTAATCGTACTATCATCACAACTCAAATCTCATTTTATTCAAATTATTACAGTTTCTCTCGCTTTTATTATTCCTGGGTTACTCCCAGAATATCGGGGTGTGTTTTCGACTAAGAGTCGCCCCACGGCACGAATGTCCTCTTAATTCTTCTATGCATCATCGCCTCTTACCAAATACCTGAACTCTCAATGTCATACCTATACTCATTCATAGTGTCTCTCTCCCATAAGACTAATCTTTCTCCACTATCGCTTTATCTCGTACTATCTTCCTTCAATTTCACCGCTCCTATTATTCTTTTTCTACCTACCCATTCCACCTACCCTTATTCTATTATTTATATTTTTCTATCAAACTTATAAATAATGTTTTCATATTTATATTAATAAATTCATTTTAAAATAAAAATATCTTATTGTATACATTATTTCGAAATACGTAATATAATATATATATTAATTAGTTATATATATATTATATATATATAATATTATATTATATATATTATATTATGTATTATATATTACATATTATATATATAATATTATATATATTATATTCTCATATGATGATTTTTTTTTTCTTTTCACTTTATTTCTCTTTATTTATATATAAAGATTATCATATTTATAATATATATATATAAGTATATATAGTATATATTATATAATAATATATATATAATATATAATATCTATATATATAGTATTATTTAATATAATAATATAATATATATAATATATATTAATTAATTAATACATATATATAAGATTATACTATTATATTTAGTATTTGTATTTATTAATATTATATAATATATAATTATATATATATTGTATAATTAATATATTATTAATATATATAAACTCTACTAACTGAACATAAGATAGATAATTACTCTGTTTATTTCGATATTTAATATTAATAATTTTTCTTAAATAAATCATTAAAGTTTCTATCTTTTTGGTGAACAAAGAAATTAAGATAAGTACCTCCTCTTTTAATATATTTTTGTTTTTATATTTTAATCGGTACATATAGAGTATTCTTTTATTATTGGATTTTTATTCATCCTATATATCTTCGATAGCGAAAGACAGGGAACGTAAATGTGACTCCATGGTGGGTAATTTTGTTGTAACTCTTCTGGTTGATCTTTTGTGTAAAGTTCCATCCAACTGTATCTATATATTATATATTATAAGAATCCTATTTGTAAAACAAATAAGGAACTGTTTTGCATTGGTCTTGCCCCAAAGGGTTCGGAAAATATTAATGCATATATAGGACACTAATCGGGTTTTGAATTATTAAGTAGGATATAATCTGTATAATTTTTTCTTTATATTTCAATGAGATGGTTGCTTGAATAATTATTTGTTACTTTGCTAATCTTGTCATAGAGGTTTGTTTTAAATTTTAATTTCAAATTTTTGTGTTAGTTACTTGTGAGTTAACAGCCAGTTCCCCTTCCCTCATTTGATTTCCTTATGTGCTATATTTATTATTAGAATGATACGAGCTGATTAAATATTTGGATCTGTCGCTGGTCGCTGGTAACGCCAATTAGTTCCGCATCCGTTGTAAACGATCAACTTATCATTGAAGATACTCGTGCAGTGAAAAACTAACTGTGGAGCTTCAGATTAATACCAGTGAATTTGACAACTCCAAAGGAATCAACTTTTAGAAGACCACTTTTAAAATTAGCGAAAAACTTGGAAATAGTTTTCTAGTTGATATATTGCTCAATCGAGCCTATTGCGAGCCAGAGTGGGTGTATCCATGGCGACGCATAACTTGACCATTTATTCATGAACCTTATAATGTACTGCTGACTCAAGCGAGACCAAGACAAATTTGTTCAAAAACAATTTATTTATTTTTTTTTTGATAAATAATCTTTGCTTTTAAGTAATTTTCCGATCTGGTAAACTGAAAAATGTATTTTAAAAAAATATTTCATTGAAGGTCTTAAAAATTATATATCTACAAAAATAATGAAATCCTTTCTTTATAAAGAAATATATGGTACTTTACATTTATTTGCTAGTGTTGTCAAAAGCAATGCGGGAAGGCTGCAAAAAAATATACATGTCTTTTTTATGAGATAAAAAACAGTGAGGTTTCTTTTCTCAAATAGAAGAGTACGATTATCAAATGCATCTTAATTTAGAATTTAATGAAAAAAAGTAGTCTTGTTTTTTGTTGTAGGATAATTTATTTTAGCTATTTTAATAGTAGCCAAGGTAGTCTTGAATTTGTTTACAACAGTTTATCTAAGGATTTAACTACAAAAAATCAAAAAGTTGTTTGTCTTATCTAGAGGATCATTCATATGAAGTAAAATAAACATTTCAAAATTATTAAATTTGTTACCATCTATTTAATTTATCAATAACTTCATATTTTCTTAGGTTATGTTGGGTCTAGTTAACTGAGATTATTATAGGAAATATTATTATTAATAATTTTAATAATAGGATATTATAGGATTATGTTAGTGAGGTTAGGTTAGGTAAGTTTTCATTGAGATAGTTTTGATTAGCTTGTCCTTAATACCATCCCCATTCTATATATACGAGGATATATATCAGTGGTGTAAAAGATGTCAAATTTTTCACATTCGCGGATGCGGATGTCTAATGTTTCACATTCGCGGATGAGGTTGCTTCCATTAGTAATGTCTAACAATATAATATATTATAGATGTTATATTATTATTCGTACATTATTTACATTCTTATATGCTATTATATTATACCTCTATCTTTATATATATAATCTTACTAATTATATTATAGTCTTTATCTATTAGTTATGTATAATATATATATATATTATATATATATTATATATAATTTATAATATTATCACCACCTCTCCCCCAATAATTTTGGGGTAAGGTTGCGTAGATACATGGAAACAGAAAAGTAGTAGAAATAATGACGCAAGTGAAAAGGAAAGCCCAGCTTACCGTCCATTATACTTTTTAGTGAAATTGTCAGAGTCAGAAAATCCACCCTAGAGCTTACGGGACGCGACGGACTTCACTATGGCATCTTCGCAATGTGGGTTCATCCTTGGACCAGGTGGGCCACAACATTATCCCCTAAAAAACCCGCATCACTCCTATTATGACTTTCTTCTAGCTCCTGCAAACTCATCATATCTCCTCCAGGCATTCTTTCTGACTCATTCCACTTTTTCTTCTGTTTCCAAGCTTGCGGCATATTCTTCTACTACTTTTTCTGTTCCGATGTGTGTGCGGCCCATCTTCATTTTTGCCAAAGCTTTGAGGAGAGTAGGTGTTTGCAGTTTATTATGATATATATAATATTATATTATGATTTTTACGTTATTCTTATATATTTATTATATAATTATATATATTATATATATATATATTATATATAAAATATTATTATATATTATATATATATTATATAAATATATTATATATATATATATATAATGGGCCAAGAATGCCAAGACATATTGAACATTTAAAAAGAAATATTTATTCCTACAATATCAATTATTATTTAAAGGTGTCTTTGACGGTGATAATACAATGATAAATTATACAAACAAATAATATAGAACTAAAATAAATAATATTAATACTTTATTGATAAAGATGATTAAAGTATAGCATGGTGAAAAGTTTCACATGAGAAAATATTACACTTCAGTAGTATTAAGCTATTATATTTAAATTTTCATTTATATTGGTTTGATGCAAATTATAAGAATCTCCATAAAAGAAGGTCAGGTTCTCAGCTTGGGGCTTAATATACTAAATTAGTATCATGTATATGATGGTTTTCATGGAGGAATGAGCGTTTTTTATGCGAAAAGGGAGGATGAATAAAATGATCTAGGGTTCTAATGATATACCTTATGTTCTTGCAATACGTGTGGAAGGTTTCTAATAGTCTTTCCTATGTAGGTGCATCACAGTCACCACATTTTATTGATAATTTATTGAAGAACACAAGAGGAATAAAGTTTATCTTTGAATTTTTTTTTTTTTTTTTTTTTTTTTAGTTTCACCCACTCACGGGCATAGCCCTATTAAGGAGGGGGTATAGTACACACAAAAGTTCACCTACTAGCGTAATTGCGCAGATGAGCACAGAGCGGGCTTTAAAAGGTGAGGAGGTTTAAATACAGCAGAAACACAACGATGGAAGAGAATTCCACAGAAAGAAGTGGCAGGAAAGAAGGAAGCACTGCAGCGAACTAGCCTGGAGTCAATGTCAACACAAAATCGTGCGCAGATACAGCACCCTTGTGCTAGAGGACTCGTAAAAGGTGGTCGGTAGCACGAGTGGTAAGTTCCTCGAGCATTGCGGCTGCGTCTATAGAATAAGAGATAAAGAACCAAATCCGCGCCGCAAAGATATTGCGGTCAAGTGAGCTGGAAGTAAAGAACGTTATAGCCTTTTGGCCTTTGATCGACCTCTGTCCAAAAGTTGATAAAACCAGTCCCCCAGATAATGGAAAGCAGTACTCCATACAAGAGTGGATAAGACACTTGTATAACTGGAGTTCTGAAATGAGGATCAAAAGTCGCGTCTAACAGACTCCAGTTACTTTGAAGGTCACCCTACAACCATTGTGATAGTGAGGTTTCCAAGACATTTTTTGTATATTATGTTAAGGCAAGGATGTTTATATTGTCAACGGAGAGAGAGAGAAGTCGAAAGAGATAAGGAAAGTTAGAAGGTGTTTGAGAGAGTGAGATTTGTAGAAGGTTGAGTTTTTAAAAATTGAATTTCACAAGGTTGAAAGACGACCAACCCGGAAATCATATACAGCATCGCGAGAATAGAAAATGGAAAGATTAAGAACGAGAGGCATTCTGAAGTAAAGAGGGACAATTAATGAGTTGAGAATGAAGTGTCGACGTCATCGGCATAATGAGTGGATAGAATTAGATGTGAGGTGCAGGAAGATCATTAATGAAAAGTAGAATAAAGTAGGAGATAAGACAGAACCGTGAAGGAACAACCACTATTGACAGAAAAGAAGTCGCCCATCAACATACAGCCGATATTGACGATTGAAAGAAAGTTAGACTTAAGTAGCAAAGAGAAGGAGGAAACCAAAGGAGGGGAGCTTGGAGAGGAGTGACGCGTGCCAAACCCGTCAAATACTTTGGATAAGTCAAGCGCCACCACGCAAGTTCCCCGTAGTTCCTAGAGCTGAAAAACATAAATCGGTTTAGATTAGGAAAGATATCGGCCAGTAACCTCGACACCGAAAGCCGTACTGCGACGAAGAAGGGAATGAGGTTTCCAAGATGATCTAAGAAGTGATAGTTGAGAAGGATTTCAAAGGTCTTAGATAGATACAAGTGAGAGCTATAAGGCGAAAGTTAGAAGGTCAGATCGGCTTCCTTTTTTTCGGAATAGGTTGGAACATGTGCGTGCCTTCCAACACTGAAGGAAAGTGCTAGTATTGAGATATAGATAATATAGTTGAACGAGGGGGGGTCAGCATGGAAGCACACTCCCTAAAATCGGGGGGAATGCCATCCGGGCACCCCGCCTTCCTAACGTTCATGATTTCGTAGCCATGCACCCGACAGATGTAATCACAGGCAAAGGCATAGGAGAAGAAGAGGGAGAAGAAGAGGAAGAAGAAGACAGAAATCGTCCCAGGGTTGAGTTAGAGGAAATAGGAGGCCAAAGAGATGAGCCTTTTCAGTTGGAGAATTAGCAACATAACCATCAGATCGAATAAAGGGAGGAAAGGGATTTACGAAGTTGTTAGAGATTTTTTGGCAAGAGGCTAGAAGATTTGTATTGAGTAACAAGAAGGTTAGCACACTTATCGTTGAGGAAGCCCGCTTTCTCGTCGAAGAGTATTCCCCTGCAACGATTTCTAGGCTGAATGAAAATTAAAGCGAGCGTGAAGGAGAGAGAATTTTTCCACCACCGATATGCACTGTCTCTAGCCTGAATGTCAAGAGCCAGCACGATCGAACCATGGTTTGAGGAGAGAAGGATTTAGAGTGCGAAGAAGGAATAACCTGTCATACCACCTCACGTTACAGCTCCTACTTATCGGCAGAAAGCCGAAGCGTCAAGGACAGAACAGTCATTCATTATACGTTGGTGTAGAAGGGACGCAAAGCCCAATGGCCCGATAAAAGTGCCAGAAAGAACACATAGGGCAGATGGAGTGTTGAAGGGAATTGTTAAAATTAAGATATAATGTTAAAATTAAGATATAATAAGGTTGTGGTAGATTTACCAATAGGAGCAAAAATGGTGTATTTATAGAGAGAAGTGAGAGAGGCGGAAATAGGTCAAGCGTGTTCAAGAATGGTTGGGACGATCCGGAATGTGTGTGGTTCTTTAATTAGTTGCTCCATGTCGTTGAGAATGCTATGATTCGGCCTCCTTCCCACCTAGATCAGTATGAGAGGAGCCAACCATTCAGTGTTGTGTACATTGAAATTCCTAAATAGGAGGACTCAAGTAATTTGGATTGAGAAGGTATAACGTCTCCGTGAGAAGTAGTAAGATATTCAAAAAGGCGTGAATCTTTTCTGTTAGGAGAACAGTAGGCAGAGTACAAATTTTTGTTGTGGAAGAAGAAAGATTTTAAGCCAAAGAGCATCGAAATTAGGAGATTCGAGATTCCCGAAGACGTATTACAGAGGGAGTGTTAATGTTAACGATAGCAATACTCCCAACTTTAGACGGAATTATGAAATAAGTTATAGTTGAATACATTAAACGAGTTTAGAAGGAGAATTCTTAGCCATCTGAGTTTCAGACAAGACAAAAGGTTAGGGTTAGAGTTAGAGAGGTGATTGGCTCCACAGAGGCAAGTTAGAAGTTTACGACCGCGGATGTTGGTAAAATAAGAGAAAGCCGAGCCCTCACGCGACATCTGTCATCACAACACACACACACATAACAACTTTTTGTTTTTTCTAATTCGCTGAAATCATTTTATAATTCGACAACACAAATTAGATACGCGCAGAAGAAACTTGATGAATTAAAATAAACTATATTTAATAAAAGAACAATTAAAATTCTGTTACTCCTGCAACAATTGTTGCTAAGATATTACTATTATTTATAATATATTGAAATGAATCGAATAAAAAATTTATTGCTTCTTCCTCATAATCGAATTAAATATTATTTCCGTAGTAACAATAAATGATTTGTAATATTAATGTAATTTTAACTAAAGTTCTCTTATTAATAAAAATAATACATATTTTTAATCTTTTTTCAATTGGTTTCCACTGCAAATTTGACACAAAGCTTCTCCTCTTCTGGAAGCATAAAGGCTCTAGATCTTTTAGAAACTCTTCTGTGTCTTCATTTCTCTTCAACATTCTTCTATTAAGCATTCCATTCTCTTCCCAGCTGTTTTAATGCGACTATTTCAGACGACAGTCAGTAATTAATATATTATATAGTATATATATTATTATATATATATATATATTATATATATATATATATAATACAATATATATATATATATATATATATATATATATATATATATATAATATTAATATATTAATACATATACCTACCTACTATATTAGGTGATGTAACATAGTCCAAACTGAAATAAGTTCACATACCAGGGGAAAATATTATGATTAATTAATCTGCGCTTTTGCAGTTCTTATACTATATATATAATATATAATATATATATATATTATATAATATTATATAATATATATATATATATATATATATATATAATATATATATTATATATATATATATATATATATTAGTGGAGGTATCAGATAAATTATATAATCTGCGCTTATTGCAGATTATTTATACTCTATATTTATAATTATATATATATATAATTATGATATATATATAATATTATATATATATATATATAATATATATATAATATATATATATATATATATATATATATAGTGAGGTATCAGATGTAAATTTTTATATCGTCGGATTGAGGATGTTACAGAGATTTTTTTTAATCTGCAGATGCCGATAGCTATGTCAATTCCGCGCGAATGCGGAATGTCACACAAAAATTAATATATATATATATATAATATATATATTATATATATATATATATAGATATATATATTATATATATATATCATATATAACTATATATATATATATATATAGCGAGTTTGGCTTCATAAAATTTGAAAGTTTCAGGATTTTCAGGAAGGAAGACCAACTCGCTTTGCTCCACCTCCATTTCCCAACCTCCCACCATCAGATAGTGACTTACAAAATTAATGCTCTTAACTTGAAGTCATAATTTTTCTAATACTCAAATTTATATGAGGTAAATTATGCTAAAAATAAAAGTTTTTCTTCCTTCTCGCCCAGAAGTCGCTTCTTATCGTAAATGAGACCAGCTGAGCTAAATAATTGTTCACTTGCAACACTGAACAACATATTATTTCAATTACTTTATAAAATTTTTAAAACAAATCAGCTTTTCATTACAAATAAATAATGAAGAGAAAATTAAAAAAAAAAAAAAACAAAACTATTTTATTAAAGTATATGGAAACTGTAGAAATATATACTATTATATATATAGTATATATATATATATATATATATTATATATATAATATATTATACTATATATATATATATATATAATATATAATATATATATATATATAATATTATATAATATTATAATATATATATTATTATTATATACACAATATTTCACACAAAAATCAGGATGCGGATGCGGATGTGGATGTCGTTGAAGTGTGGAATGCGGATGCGGATTTTTCCAGAGATTTGGTTGCCGGATGCTGATGTCATTTAATGCGGATGTCTGGCGGATGCGGATTTGCGGATGTCACACTACATCTCTAATAGTATATAATATATTATATATATATATATATATTATATATATAACTTTATATATATATATATATTATTATTATATATATTACTATATATCGTATATAAATAACTAATAGTATATATAGTATAGTGTGTGTGTGCGTGTGTGTACTGAAACAACAAGATATTATATGAGATAAGAAGTTGATTAGGAGGGCACCGAAGAGTGGAAAATGTTTATCTAGAGTCATAAGCAAGGATTTATAGTTGATCAGATCAGGATTTATGGTGTGTTAATATTGCCTCTCCACGAAGGATAAGGTTTATAGTGTACGTCGAGCATACATATCTGTTCATGGTGTTTATAATAGATGATTGTATGCACGTTCACTAGCTGTATCTTAGCAGCTAGAGGAATGCATTATTATACTATATATACCTATATATATTATATATATAATAGTATATATATATAATATATCATATACTTATATATTATATATTATATATAATAATATATACTTTATATATTCGATACTTTAATATAGGCGTAATTGTACTTAGACTGACAGATTCTATTTCTTTGCGTTGGTTGCCAGAACTTACAAATTTGACCCGACTGTCCTTTTATGCCAAAGAAAATTTAATTTTATGGTAAACATTTTAAAATTATATATATAGTATTTATAATTATATATATATATATATATGATAGTATATATATATACTAATATATATATATATATACTAATATATAGTATATATATATAGTATCTAATTTTATAACTTTACATAAAAAGTATTGTCTTTCGCATAATAAGGAGTCGGAAAGGTAAAATTTGTACGATTTCGCAACCAGGACGAATATTGAATTGCCTCACGTACTATAGTATAATAATTAAATTCTGTTGTACCGTAACAAACTTTATCCTATCCTAAAAACTTAATAGCCACAAGTAGCCTACCTAATGGATTTGTTAGCCATCCCCAGTTACTAACCTATGGATCTTGTTAGCCCCCCAGTTGAACCTAACCTATATGGATCTTCTTTGGGGGGGTGTTTTTTCTTAGCCCCGCTTAGTATCACTAACCTAATGGATTTTGTTAGCCACAAGTAGCACTAGTAATGTATTTGTTGGGCCAGAAGTACGCTAAGCTAAGAATAGATATATATAAAGCCATGTGAAGATAAATAAATAAATATATATCTAATATATATATATATATATATATATAATTATATATATATTAATTAATTATTATATATATATATATATATATATATATATATATATATATATATAAACAGTGGCGTATACGGGGGGGGGAAGGGGGGGATGGTCCCCCCCCCCCGAAATTTTCTAGACAGTAAAAAATTTTTTAAATATCATATCTGTTAATAATATAAAGTGCAGAGGTTAAATTAATTTTATATAATTCGTCGCCGTCAGGAACAAATTTCGTAAGTTCTTTAGTTAAAATACACTTGAAGCCATCAGAGAAAATGCAACATTAGAATTTCAGCAGATTTTTGAAGAAATTGCTAGTGTATCAGAGGTGGGTTTGAAAATTGCTGTACACGACTTAACAGTCCAAAAATACAGACCAACATTCTACTTTTGATTCCACAACTTATTTTATTGATACATCTATGTTTTTTATACATTTTTGGAGATTTAATATCAGCATTAGGAGAGAGGTTTTTAAATCTATATGAAATTATTTCTTCCTTCAATTTTTGTCATAACGAAAGGTGTAGATGTGTCATATGATGAATGAAATGATTGTGTAAACATTTTACGGAAGACCTTGAAAAGCCTAATAGAAGATTTATTAAAACAGAATGGATTCTATGGAAGTTGAAAGGCATACAGCACAGTCAGCCCAAAAACAGCAATTAGACGGACTAGGTTTTTGTTCGAGTCCAATTTAACCAATATTTACTTGTTGCATAATATGGCAATTTTTACACGTTGTCTACTGCTTCAGTAGAAGAAGAGTTTTTCAACATAAAGACTTCTGAAAAGCTAATTGAGAAATACTATTGGAGATGAAAGATGTATGGACTTGCCTCTCTAACTACATCGAAATATTGACATAAAAATGTAGATGTTATCTCAGTTATTGCTCACTCTCATGCCCGGCGATAAAAGTTAACAATTTAGGTAAGATGATTTTGTAATTTATATAAATTACTTCCATTTTTTTCTTAGAAATTTAATATTTGGTCTCCACTTTATATTTATATATAGTAATGGTAGTCACGTCATATATATAGTATCTTGATATAGCTATATCACTAATCGGTATATGATGATCATATTAGTAGGTGAGGTAGGCGGTATTGTATATATTATATACGTAATATGATATATTATAAAGACGCGATTTTTGTCTGCGCCCCCCCGAAAAAAATTTCTGGATTACGCCCTTATATATATATATATATATTATATATATATTATATATTATATATATATAATATATATATATTATATATATATATAAGATATATATATACATATATATATATCTATATATATATATATATATATATATTGATATTTATATATATATAATTTTCTCGGAAAAAACATTTAAATGAGGCAGTAAGCAATAAAATAAATAACTAACAGTTACTAACAGTGGGATAGTACAACTTTTAATAGGTGCCTTTTACTTTGTTGGTATGGAGCCATACTATTCAGGGTCTTTAAAGGCAAAAGAAGTGAATTGACCAATTAAAAGATAGGGTTTTTAACATAAAATAATATAATTATCCTAAAACTTTTTTAAAAGGCATTCGAGGAATTATAAAAAAAGTACCTTGCAAGACAAATTGTAAATCCTTTGAGGAGTGTTTTGCATTTCCTGCAATAAAAATTAAAATTTTTATTATAAACTAGTAATTACGTATGCAACCAAGTCTTAGAATAAAATTAGAGGCAGCTCCATTTCTCAATAAAGGTCAAATAATGTACTGCTTTTAAAATTTTGCCCGATAATATGTCTTAACTTATAAAATAAAAAGGACAATTCTAATAAAAGGGACAATTATTCTGGCAAGCTCGAGTTTAAGTCCAGATCTGTCAGGCTATTTGTGTTAAGATTCATATATATATTGTGTGTGTGTGTGTGTGAATGTGAATGTGTGAATTGGTCTCTTAATTATTTCGCGCAGTCATTTCATTTTTCCTATTATATCAATACTTTCGAACGAGTTTTGACAGAATTAAATTTGAATAGTGCGAAGCTTTAAAAAATACTTATAACGTCTTTTTTAAGTGTTATTTTACATATTTGTTTTTTTCTGGAAATTTTTGTAAGCTTTCATTTATTATTATTATTATTATTATTATTATTATTATTATTATTTATTAATTATTTTATTATTATTATTATTATTATTATTATTTAACTTTAATATATTGATTTTTTTCTAAGTACTTTTATTTTAATTTTTATTTCAATTTATTATTATACAGAGTTTTTTGGAGTGTTTTATTTTTAAAAAATTTCTACCCACCCTCGAGCGAAGCAAGAGGGGGCATCCTGCAATAGCAGGAAGACGGGGGGGAATGATATAGAGGGGGAGCCGAAGGCCCCACTATGGATGAAAATAAATATATATAAAATATCAAAATATCAATTTATATTTTATATATATATACTATATATAAATATATATATATATATGTTATATATATTTATATTATATATATTTAATATTTAATTTATATATAATATATTATATATGATATATATATATATATATCTATATATATATATATAATATTATCAAGGGGGATGGGGAGTACGAGAAGGAAAATAAATCGACTCCCGACTCAGACTCCCAGAGTCGATTTTAAAAACAACGACTCCTTGACTTCCCAGAGTCGATTCTTAAGAAACAACCGACTCATCCCGACTCCCGACTCCGATCCGACTCCGCTCCGTACTCCCAATGGAAAATGGATAGTGAATATTTATCAAAAAATTTTATGAACTTTTATTAAAAACATTGTTTTATGCTAAATAAAATTGAAAAAAAAGAATAAAATCACAATAAATTTTAATAATTTTCCAATAAGAATATGGATAAATTCGCTTTTTAACAAGAATATAGTGCATCTTAAGTTAAATTTACGAGTAGGCTTACGTACGCACGACGTAAAATATGTTGAAAAAAAAAAAATTACAAATTATATTATTATTAAAATTATGACAATTAATAATAATAATATATAATTAATAAATTTAATAATTAATAATAAATAATAATAATAATACTGAAATTATTATTAGTTATTATTATTTATTTATTATTATTATTATTATTATTATTAATATTATTATTTAGTTTTTTTTCATTATTATATTATTATATAAATAATAATAATACTAATAATTAATATAATGATTTTATAAGTATAATAATATAATGATTCATATAATATTATGGTATTTATATTACGATTAGTATATTATTATCTAGTTCATATACTATTATGCCTAAATCACTATTATTAGATTATCTATATTTACGTATATATAATAATAATATATGACTAATATATCAATTAATAAATACTATATAATATTAATAATCAATTCATAATTCTCTTATCAATAATAAATATTGATTTTAATTAATTATTATTATTATTATGTATTATTATTAATTTATTATTATTATTATTATTATTTTATTTTATTATCATTATTATTATTATTATTAGAAAATATAACCTTCAAAATAATAACACGAGCACACACAGCATATATATATATATATATATATTATATATATATATATTATATATATATATATATATATTATTATATAATATATTATATATATTATATATATCTATTATATATATACTAGGTGAATCCAGTTTTAAAACACAATATCTTCAATCCATATCTAAAAAAATACAACAGCTCCGGGAAAGAATCATTGCTGAAAAATGCTGTCAATTTTAGTGCGGAATATATACTATATAATATTATATAATATTAGTATTATTATATATAGTTATATATTATATATAATATATATATAATATTATATATATTATTATATAGTATATATATATATATATATATATATTGAAACTACAATAGCTACAACGAAAAGGAATACATTTTTGGAATCCCTGGTAAAATTTTAGATAGGGAATATGTAAAAAAAAAAAATAAAAAAATAAAAAAAAATTGTTAATATTATAGTAATATATTAGAGAGCCTATTTAGAGACCTTTTATTGTTACTCGTTAAAATAAATGACTTTCTATTAAATCTGGCTTTTTTAACTAAAGAATACCCAAAGGTATACCGCACCGTAGCAGAGTCGGGGTCTTTCGGCTTACGGGGAACTACGGGGTAGGAGGTATTTCCCCTCCGGGGAGGGTCTCCGGAAACCCCGCTCTTGGTAAATTTTGGTGTGCGGGGGGTTCCTCCGCTCCTTATTGGTATGAAAACGTCCACTGTGTCCCCGTGGCTCGAGCCCTACATTGCCGTGTAATACCTTTACAATAATATATATTAATATATATATATTATATATATATTATTATATATATATATATATATATATTATATAATAATTATATTATATATATATATATATATATATATTATATTAATTTTAATTTAATTTAAATATATATGTCCTGCTCTAATAAATGCAGATTCACTGTAGGTATTATTTTAGTTCGTTAACGTTTAGTTTTAAATTTTCTAACTAAATTTTCCAAGGATCAAAAATGTACTTCTTTCGCTGAGCTATTGTAGTTCTTAAGATTTTTTTTTTTTTTTTTTACAGTTTCGCAATAAAATTTTACCAGGATTCCAACATTGTATTCCTTTTCCTTTAGCTATTGTAGGTTTTGAGATATGGATTGAGATATTTGTGGTTTTAAGCTGGATTTAACCATATATAATATATATATATCTATATATATTATATATATTTTATATATATATATATAATATATATTATAATATATATTATATATATATATATATATATATATATATTATATAAATTATATTATGTTATTTATATATATATATCAGAGGCGACTCCTGGACTCGTGCTACTCGTGCTCAGCACGAGTTAACATTATAGGAACGATCTATTTTTGCAAATTTCATATGTTACGATAATATTCTCTTATTTTTGCGAAAGTTAGTCAAATAAATGAAACTATTAATTAGAATATA
>JABUQX010045271.1:80000-87500 GCA_015478945.1 Trachelipus rathkii | reverse complement strand
TATATATATATTATATATATTAATATATATATAGTATATATAATATATATATTGATAATATAATATATGATATATATATATATATATGGCTAAGAATTCATCCTCACGCCCACACGAAACGGGAGCTCGGATCAAAAAAATTCACAGGTAGCCTCTATGATACATAAATAGACGTTTTAGGGAAATGAAAAAAAAAAAACAATCATATCTCAAAAACTACAATGCTTACAGCGAAAAGGAATGCATTTTTGGAATCCTGGTAATTTTAAGTAGGAAAATGTAATTAAGAATACCCCAAGGGTATATCCGCACCGATGGTAGAGGGGGTCTCTCGACCTTTCGGGGAAATACGGGGTAGGAATATTCCCCCCTTCCGGGGATGGTCTCTCCGGAGCCCCGCTCTTTGGTATTTGAGTGTCGCGGGGGTTCCTCCGCCCTCCCCTACGGGGTATGGAAAACGTCCCCCTCGTTGTTCCCCGTCGGCTCGAGCCCCTAACATTGCCCGTGTAATACTTTTCAGAATAATATATATAATTCCCCTTAGAAAGGTATAAAAATAAAAAAAATAAAAAAAAAAAAAAAAAAAAATTCATTTCGACCCTAGAACATCTATTTATGTATCATAGAATCTACCTGTGAAAATTTTTTTTATCCGACCTCCCACTCCCGTTCCGTGTGGCGTTAAGTAACTTTGTCTATATATATATATTATTATATATTATATATATATATATATATATATAATATATATATATAGTATATATACAATATATATATATATATATATAATATATATATATATATGTAGTATATTATCTATATATATATATTATATATATATATAGTATATATAAGAGAGAGAGGAGAGAGAGAGAGAGAGGCCCGAGTAGCAAAAAAGTTGCTGGATCGCCATGTTTATATATTAATATATATATATTATTTATATATATATATATATTATATATATATATATATATATATAGATTATATATATATATATATTTAGTTATATATATGTATATATAAGGCCCTTTCTGTTTTACGCTTGGGTCAGTTTGGATTTTTTTTTTTATTTTTAATATATTTGCTACTATATGATACAACAATGAAATTTCAAGTGGTAAGGACATGATTCAAAAGTTCGAGTATTTTTCATATTTTTAAAAATCTACATTTTTACGTTAGAAATATTGTTTAAAAATGCAATATTCGAAAGTACCAGACACTTACAGAAAAACCAATTAATTTTGGAATCAGCGTAGAAAGCTTATTACAGACAGTAAATCAACAAATAAAATAAAAAAAAACATTTTTTTTTCATAAATTAAATATCTCAAAAGTAGACCTGTACAGAAAACCGACTAATAATTTGGAAATAAGCGTATAAAGGGTTACTACAATATGTAAAACATAAAATAAAAAAATAATAAAAAAAAAATTAGGGGGTCGAGCCCGATGGGGGCCAGAGGGGGGGGACATTTTCCATACCCGTAGGGGAGGGTGGAGGACCCCGCGACACCCAAATACCAAGAGCGGGGGTCTTCGGGAGACCTCTCCCGGAGGAGGAAATAGTCTACCCTGTGTTCCGGAAGAGAGAACCAGACTTCCTGCATTTTGCGGGTTTACCCTTGGTATTCCTTTAGTTAAAAAAAGAAAAAAAAATTAAAGTTACGGATCCGTAAACGTAACTGGTCTGATATTTATTTTTTCATCATGTCCGTTACCTCTGAAATTCATTGTTGGTATCATATAGTAGCAATATATTCAAAAAACACAAAAAAAAATTCAAAACTGACTCAAGCGTAAAACAGAAAAGGTTATATATATATAGTATAATATATATATACTTATATATATATAGTATATATATATATATATATATATATATATATATATATTATATATATAACGCTGGCTAACACTTGCTGAATCAAAATAATAAAGGTCATTTGTTCACAAACTACAAACCCAAACGTTAGAAAAATAATTATTTGTTTATCCAAACTGATTAATTATTTATATTTTTCATCAACTGATTAATTATTATTTAAATTATTTAACCACTACTTACTGGTTGTGGGCAGATAGATATAATTTCGCGTGTCTACACACCAAAAAATTAAATATTATTAGAAATTCAACGGCATTGGTATCGGAAATATTTTGAAATGCTGACACAACACAACGTAAGCGCAGCACAGTTTTGTATATAAATGTTAGTATTCTATCCGATTCTTTTAGCTTATTGCAACTATCTTATAATTGGTGTGACTCTGTAATTTAAAACCATTTCAGTACTCTAGTTTACTTTAAATTTGTACGATTATTAATAGCATCGCTCGCTGTTGATAATTCGTTAATGCACAATACACAAGTAGTCAAGTACATTTTATTTTATAACCAGTTTTTTAACCTTTATTTTATAACCAGTTAAAAATAAACAACTTAAATTGGCTTCAAACAATAAAATAAAAAAAATGTACGTCTTTTTATAATAAAATTCAATTAAGTTTTTGGTAAATTCAGGGGAGAAAAGTGTGCAAAATTGCTTTGGGAGTCGAAAGGAGTCGGGTATCAAACTAGAAAACGTCGATAACAACGTTATTGGAAAATCGACTCCACGATGCCGATCCGACTCTTACCCATGAAACGCGTTCGACTCCCGACTCCCGACTTCCGACTCCCGACTCCCAACTTGATATTACTATATATATACTATTAATATATATATATATATATATATATATATATATATATATAATATATATGTATTATGATATATATATATATATATAGTATAATATTATATATATAAGGGAATACTTGGATGATGTAGGTTTGTTCTCTTCTTTAAGTCCCTAATAAGTAATGATGAGTTTAAAATTTTGTAGTTCTAACTAGAAGAACGATAGGCCCTGCGATTATGTTATTTCTTTAGTCAAAATGAACACTAGGTTTCACACTTATCTTTTTAATGAAATAGGATACGAGTCCTGAGGTACTTATTTCTTTAGTAAGCGCAAACAAAGTTTGCAATACGTTATTCTTTAAAATGGAAACAAAAGTTTCTATCAATTATTTTTTTAAATAAAGTAACTCAAGGTTACTTTGGGATTTAAATAAATCCAAAAATAGAAGACGATTTATTCAATGAAAGTAAAGTAAAGGTTGCTAAACAAAGTTCCTGTCTGTTTGAGATACTTTTCTTGTCAGGTGAATTAGTAGTCCGGGACTTTCACGCGTTCTAACTCCCTTGCGACCTCTTCTTTTGGTAAATTGCACTCGAGATTCGAAGTCGCGGACTCTTCATACAATTTACCTCCTTGCCAAAAGTTGTTGTTTGAAGTTTGGAGAGTTCTGGAGAAGAGTATCTTCAGTGAGATTAATTTCTTCGATTCTTAATAATTGCTCGAGTATCTCAACAGGACGGGTTAATATTATTTCATTTCGTATCATGCTAAAATTTTGCTCGCGCAAATTTTAGCATAAGTACGAACATAATAAAAAAAATCTTTTTAAAAAAGTTATAATGGAGTACTACATTACTTCCGCGCTAAACACGGATGATAAAGTATTTATAATAATTATACCAAATATAGAAATTAACGCTTCATTCAAATGTAATAAATATTTGTGGCATTTAACAATGCGCACAAAAATATAAAACATTCAATGAACTTAAAAATAAAAACTGAGATATATACCGTTGAAGGACTCTACAATGCAAGCATATTTAATTATGTCCAAAGACATAAGTAGACATACAAACATTTGAAGGCCAAAAATAGTAGACATGAAATGTAAAAGAATATTCAAATACGAGCATAACTGGTACTTACATCCGAAGATCTAAACATATATACAATATTTGAATACAAAAAATAAAAATGTGTTATATATACTGAAAATGAAAGGTGCATTTAAACACAAACCATCATTTGATTATATCCGTCAGAATATAAGCAACATACAACATTTAAAGTATAATGTACACAAAAATTTATACATAATCGTGATATTGAACACATTGAGTTTTCACAAGTTAAATATGCCACATCGACGAACCTTTGAATCCAAGGAAAGGTCCAGTATAAGGCTTTTATGTATCCATGATTTGATCAATGCGCAGGAAAATAGTTTTTGCGAAGCTGTAGTTACGAGAGAAACATTGCTTGACATATGTACGAGACGAAGTTGCTTGAATTTAGGTCTTTATTTGAAAAAATTTCTTCATGCATAAAAGGGAGTGGAACCCTTTAGAATTCGAAAAGGAATCAGAGTTCGTAGTTGAATCCAAAAAAGAGTTTCTGCCCATAATCCAAACTTGAATGATCTAAAAGAAATCCATACCGTAAAGGAAGTTGCTATGTCTGACGATGAATCCTCGAATGTGAGAGTTGTGAAAAGATGAAAACCATAATCCAAAATTAGAAATGAAAATTGAATCCAGTATCGGATAATGTTCGTTTGCTTGATTCATTTTCTCCGAGTGGTTCTGATGGGAATTTTATAGTAGTTTTAATTTTTTTTTTCTTCATTTGTTTTTATTCAGAAGACGTTGATTGAAGTTCTGGGTGTTCTTCTCCGGGTTCACAATTATATAAGTGTACGACTTTGCTTAATTGGTGGCTTCTTTTTAAAGCAAGCAAACTATATATTAATGATGGAGATTTAAAAATCAAATTTTAATAAAGTTTTTATTCAACATAATTAAAGATATTCAATGAATGTAAAGAAGCAACAAAAGTCCCTTCTGTTGAGATACTCTTTCTTCGTAGGTGAATTAGTAGTCACTGACTTTCCACGCGTCTACTCCTTGCCCGACTCTTTCTTTTGGAAAACTTGCACATCGTAGTTCGGAGTCCGCGGACTATCCTAAATTTACTCCTTGCCGAAAGTTTTGCGTTAACATGAAGTTGGAGGAGTCTGGAGAGAAGTATCTTCAGTATGATTAATTTCTTCTGATTCTTTAATAATTGCTCGAAGTCTTTCACAGGACGGGTTATAAATTATTTACTTTGCCTATGCTAAATTTTGCTCGCGCAATTCTTAGCATAAGTACGGAACTAATAAAAAATTTTTACAAGTTATAATGGAGTAATATATAATATATATATATATTCATATATATATTAAATATA
This sequence comes from Trachelipus rathkii, assembly GCA_015478945.1. Taxonomy (NCBI): domain Eukaryota; kingdom Metazoa; phylum Arthropoda; class Malacostraca; order Isopoda; family Trachelipodidae; genus Trachelipus; species Trachelipus rathkii. Next base: position 82,359 of record JABUQX010045271.1, on the reverse strand, counting down.
TACTATATCTATATATTTTAATATATATTATTTTATTTATATATATACTTTTATATATATATTATATGATATAATATTATAAATATATATATATATATATATATTATATATATATATATTTATATATAATATATATAATATTATTCCCTTTGCTCCCCGTCGATTTAATATCTACGTAACTTGATTTAGAATTTTCGACCTTATTCCCTGGTGCATAAGAACCATTTTTGCATGAAATGACTCGAGAAAAATCAGACAAACGCGAATATACTCTTAAATGTAAAAACAAAGCTGTCAATAGGCTTCTGGCCTTGATGAAAGACGGATGTGTGTCAATTTTTTCGTCTGATGAGCAGTTTTTGGTATTTTTTTCCATAAGGTTTTATTTGATCGTTTCTATGACAGAATTTCTTTTATAGGAAATTTTTTTTTTCAAAAGCATATATTGGAACGATCTATGCATATAAAATATATATATATATTATATATATATATATATATATCTATTATATATATATATACTATATATATATATATTATATATATATAATTATATATATAAGTTAACTATATATATATATATATATATATAAACCGTTATAACATTTTTTAAAGCTTCACAATTTTTACATTTATTTCTAAGTAAAAAAATTGTCTGAATATGTTTAGTTCGTAGAAAAAGTGAAATGACTGCACGAAGTGCCTAAGGTTCGAATAATGAATTCTGAAAGATTTGTATTATTTTTTAGGTAGTTGTGAACAGTTTAGAAAATTTAGTTTAGTATCTTACGAGATATAAAACAAAAAAAAAAAAAAAAGATAATATATCGTATGTTGGCAAAGAACGCTAGAACTTGAATGATTAATTCTAAAGAACGAAATTAGTATCACTAGAACAGACAGTGCCGTTGTAAACGCACGCACAGCAACTGCCTTTAAGTGAAAATTAAGAATATATATGATAGAGGGAGTAGAGTAGTGATTGACTCTTGAGCGCTCAAACATTTTTAATTTTCGGTTAGAACAAGAAAGTTCCGGTAAAAAAGAGAGGTACTGTTTCAGCAAAGTGGAAATAAATGAAGACAGGGAGTGTTACAAAATTATGAATACCAAGATCGTAATCTGGACCAGACCACCCAAATTCTAGTAACACCATACCAAGTCTCCAACCCAAAAGCAATGATAGGGGAGTAGGAGAGAGCGAAGGGGATATTATATATATATATATATATATATATATATTCAATTATATATATCGTTGAATTTTATCTAATCTATGATAATATATAATATATATATATCATATATATATATATTATATATAATATATATCAAAACTATTTTCACGAGTCACTACAACTTTCACTGCAACTCGAGCTTAGATCAAAACAAACAAAAACAAAAAAACCAACGCAAAGAAGAGGGTTAAAAAAAATTAATACTTTAATAGATATTAAAAGGGGGGTACAAAGGCGTGATGTTTAAACACTAACTTGTGTCCTCTCATGCTCTTTCATGTCCTCTCTCTCCAGCCACCAATAATTTTTGGTATCACATGTTACTTTTTAGATACCCATTTTTGTTGTTTCATTTACGTCTGGTTTTAGTTGGCGTCTGGTCGAAACGCAGCTTGGTCCACTTCTCCTTTTAATAATTCTATATTAAGTTTAAATAATTTTTTCTTTTCTTTTTCTTTTTACCTTCTTATGTTTATTTTGTTTAGGATATATATAATTATATATTATATAATATATATATATATATTATATATATTATAGATAGATAATAGATAGATAGATAGATAGATAGATATATGCTTTGTCGTGTGTTTGGTCCTGGTACGGTAACGGTGCGGTGAGGAGAGGGAAAATTCTGCGCTCGCCAGCCTAATTTCTACTTAAAAAGAGTATTATTGTATGTCAAGCGAGTGTAGTTGAGATAAGCAGCCTCAGAAGCGAAATCGAACACATCGCATGATCTAAAAGATGAGTTTGAAACAGAATCAAAATGCATGTTCAAGAAAGTTTGAATCGAATCGAATCGTCACTGCAAAAGATTCGCATCGGAAATGATTCGAATAATCTTATGCATTCTGCTAATAATGTGGTTAAGTTTTTGTTAACTCTGTTAAAATCAACGTTAGTGACTCGTGGATCTTTCGATATCCGCATGGGGGAGGTCAGCTTGAAATAGTGGCTAGCTAATTCCGTCTTACTCTAGGACGGTAAGACAATTCATGTCTTCATAGCCGCTTTCCAAGAGAGCAGTATATAAATTCCTTTATATCTAACTCAAAAAAGATGTAAAAAATTAATCTATACATTAACTGAATTAGCTCATCAGTAAGTTTGGAGTTTAA
>JABUQX010045271.1:65000-75000 GCA_015478945.1 Trachelipus rathkii | reverse complement strand
CATTCTTCTAGTTATATAAATAGATAAATAAAAACCAGCGAAAAACAAATATGAGATATAATTCACGTCACTATTTTGAAAAACAATTGCTCCACAAACTAATGTTTTCTATGATTCTAATATGTATATTTAAAATAATAAAACAATCTCTCGCAGATTGTAGGTGAAAATCTGGCGAGCCGGAATATGTTGATTAGTACGAAGAGTGCTTTTACCCGAAGATCTCTTCTATTATTCTCCATTCAACTTTGGATGCCTTCTGACGTTGCGCGAAGATGAGGTCGAGTAACCTACCCTCTTGCTGCTGCTTTGAGTAATTTGCGAAGGATTTACCTGTCAAGACAAAAAGGTCGGCACTCTTGACCCCTATAAATCTTAGTTTCTCCTACTTTGTTTTGTGCTGGTCGATGTATCTGAACAAGTCAGGTTATTAACCAAGAGATAATTTGGAGAGCAGTGCCGTACATAGAGGCCGTCACTATTCTGCTAGCCTCTCGGGTAATAATTGGTACTACGGATCGAATTTCAAATATACATAAATGCACACTGGGCTAATTTCGAAAATATTTCAGCCTCTTTTTCGAGAGGGCTCGGCATCTCAGTCCACCACATCCTGTTGTCCTTCTCTCCGAGATACAATTGTTCATCCTATCGTCTGTAATGTAAGTACTATCCGCAACGACACTTGGAATGAACTATCTTCAATGGTACACCGCCTCTTCTCCAGACTCAAAAATTTGGAAAATATTCTCATCATGGAAATGGTAGCTCGACTTCTCTCGGCAGCATCGAGCCAAAAATGGATGTTATGGTAATCAGACCAGCCATCACTCACAAGGGTTTGTTCAGTGGAAATAAAAAGGTAAAGTCTCAAAATTTGTTTAACACAGCTTATTTGAATAATCTTTCTGACACAAAATCTATTAACAAATATAAAATTAATACTAAAAATAGATTTCGTGTTGTTTTCCTAAAGAAAGGTAATTTATGTAAAAGGAAGCAACCCTCTCAATTGACTCCACTCCAGGCTCCTCTTTATTTAAATGTTTCCGTTACAGATATTGATAGCCGATATCAACATGCTAGCACGAGCCCCACAGCTCAAATGGATGTTCTAAATAAAGTTTCGCATAATTGGGTTGAGGAAAAGTTTGTAACTAAAAATGATAGGGAAACTTTTGCTTATGTTAACTCATGTAATAAAAATGGTTTAGAAAATATTTCACACACAGTTTTTGATGATAATTATTTTAATGTTCTTTCTGAAGCCACCTCTCATGGGACTTCTCAAGCAGTTATGAATGGAATCGACGTTGAAACCATCTCTCATGGTTCGTTAGCGGCAACTATGAATGTCTCTCACACCGCTAACCAGTTCTCATTGTTTAGAGAACCTACTGATGATGTTATGTTTCCATCAGAATGCTCAAATTTTAAAACTTCTTTATGTAAAAATAATATTACTCCACAATGTCTTACAACTATTAATAATAAAAACACTTCCACACAAACAAATACGTTTTGTAATATTGATAAATTTGTCACTAATATAAACGCACTTTCCACACATTTTCATTCCAACAGCAAGGTTAATTTTCCTAATGTTAATTTGGATAGGTCCCTTAATGAGTCCTTTTTAACTACTAATAATAATTTTAAATTTATTAATAACTCTCATGCACGCCTTCCTAGTCAAATTGATAACATTTATAGCGCTAATACTTCTTTTTTAGATTTAGATTTTAATGACTCAGCCGAGTCAGGTTTTGATGAAGCACTTTTTACGCCCGAAGATAGAAAAGTAGTCATGACACAAAGTTTCAATCTACCTCTGGGAACCCAAAAGTCCACTTCTATTGAGCAGTCACAGTTTCCAGAGAGGGCACAATTTAAGCATAAAAAAATTAAAGCAGTAGAAATGACACAGAGTATTAATCATTGCAAAGAACATATTCCAAATTTCAAATTGGAAAAGTGGAATATGGATCTTTCTCTTACCAAAGCTCCTTTATCTCCCCATTCTTTTATTAAAACTTTACAGATAAATGATGACTCCGAAACAGATTCGCGAAGCACAGATATTGCCGAGGTAGGCCGCAGTGTGGCAAAAGTCAACTCCAAGAACGAGGTTTATATGCAGCAGTTGCAAGTTGATATTCAAAGCTCAAGCGCAGATGTAATTGAAGATGGTAACGATGGTGAAGTTGTCAATGGTGAATTTGGATTTGAGGTTAAGTCGCATATAACTTTAAATATGGAGTTTGCAGAAAATGATCATTTGAAAGGTAGGAGTATCGCTTGTTTTTATTGTCATAATATACCACATGATGTAGCAGTGGTAGGAGATAGTGTGGATATTGAGCCAGGTAGACTATTTGATAGCACTGAAAGTAGTAGTGACTGTTCTGAAAACACTTTTGGAAAGCAGATAGCTCTCGCGCCTATAGAGCACTTGCACAGTAAAAGAACGAGCTTCACATTTGATAGACAGGTCAGAGCAGACGCTGAGGTGAAACGCAGCAGGGAGGTAAGATTGGATATGCCAGAAGATCCAGTGGGACATATGGCAAATATTGAGACACTTGTAGATGCAAGGCATAGCAATGAATATGAAAGGTTCTCTTTCAATATTTACAGACAGAAAAGAATAGTTAAGAAATATAACGAGATAGGTAGAAGGAACGCTTACGCACACACTAGAAACAGTAATATATTATACGCTAAAAATAATACTAAATTGTATGAAGAAAGTATTGATAATGATTCATATAGGTATAATTTAATAGGAAATATTTCTTCTCCCTATCCGCATGATTTCCTTATTTCCACCTCTTGTTTTAATAATGTTTTACCTTTCAAATCTCATACTAACTCTTTTGAATGTTTAATTAGAGATTATAATCTTTCTCCCGCATTACCGCTCTTCGCTGATTTTGATTTTCACTCTTTAAATGCCTCAAATATTATAAATCAAAGGGTACCACAGGGCACTCACCCTGCTTCTCTAGATAATTTTTCTGATTCTTTTATCACTTTTAATAATGAGGAAATTTTAACCACTTCCCATCCATCTTTTATTAATTTAGATTCAGACGAATCTTTTAAATCTCGCTCTCCCTCTCCCTCTCCAGAGGCGCTTCCAGCTCCTAATTTTTCAACTTTTTCTACTCGCCCACTACCTATAGCGGAGTCAAACCTTCCTCTATATCCCAAAGATTTACAGCCTTCCTCTACTCCTACAGCTCTTCAAGGAGAGCTAACTTTTTCTTCTTGCACGAATGACACTAATTTGGCTGACGATGTAGACGCAAACTCTCACTCATTGATTGGTCCCGCTCATTTTTTAGAGGCACATATATCATTCAATAATCACACTTTAAGAAATAAACGCTTTCTTCTCGATACCGGGAGCACTTCCAGTTTGGTAAAACAGTCACTTATCTTAGAATTAGAATGCAAATTTGCTATTAGTATACCACTTACTAAAACGACGATCACATTGAAGTCCGTCACGGACGATATTTTTGACCAGCTCGGGACTACCGTTTTATATCTTCACATGCGCAACACTGTTTTACCCGTACATTTCATTGTAGTAGATGACACATTTTGCGGTTTTAAATCTGACTTATTGTTAGGAACTAACTTTCTTACTCAGTCTAGGATAAGGTTTGAGGCACACAAGAACTCTCTTTCTTTTGTATCTGACACGGAGTACATCTCCATGCCTCTTATTCCAATATACCCCCAGGGACAGAGCCGTCCCGAACCACAGGTGAACTACAACACATCCTCACCTGTCTATCCAAATGTAACAAACTTTGCATATGATTTACTGATAGGCACAGCCACTACGAATAGGCTTCCTATTGGTGACAATGTCGCTCCTCCACCTTTTTCTAAAACTTTATCGGATCAGGCGCTTTCTGCGGCCAACACAAATGTACAAAAGAAACACTCGCATGCCGATAACAACGTTGCACATTCAACTTTGCGACAACGTTTTTTTGAGGAGCTCAAGAGCCGTCGGCTCCCAAAACATACATATATGGGGTATCGCACTCCCTCCTCCTTTCCTCGCAAACCTTTCGCAACTCCACACACTTGTTATCACCGGGAAAATCCACAACGTTTGACCCAAGATGGGCTTTCTCAATGTTTTTCTCCTTATGGACACTCTCCACAAAATTCTCGCTTCCGCAGTGGTAAAATTCCTGCTAACGAAAACCGTACTCAGGGAGCCCACAAATCTTTCTTCCATTTCGCTAATAGAGAAGATCTAGTAAATAACTGGAGAAAACCTTCTTTAATCCAGAAATCCAGGGACGCCTCCACACCTTACGCTCATCCCCCCAGTGGGACTCGCAATGTTCGCAGCTCGCCAGCTGACACACTTGTCACAGATAGCTCTAATGCATGCGCTAAATCTATTTCTCTTGATAATATAAATTCAAATGGGGTTAAAAGCTTTTTGCATGACGAATATAATGTTAATACTCCAAAACACTCTAATATTTTAGCTCATAATGTACGCTTCGATAGAAATTTTAACACAAATTTCCAGCATGTTTTTCAAGGGGTAGAAAATTCTCTTATACCAAACAGAATGGTTAGCATAACTGGGTCTGAAAATAGTATCGCAAATATAAATACAAAGGTAATTAAAGATAGTCCTAAAAGTAGCATGTTTCTTCAGGAATATTTAATTAATGGGAACTTATAGGGACTCTCCTCTCTCACCTATAGGCAAACACTGAGACTCGACATTAATATAGATGACTTATGATCCATTGGGCATAAACTGCGCATGGCCATAGCGGAACCTTAAATTTAGGTAGTGTTAATATTGTAGAAAATGGAAATGGCAAAGCACATGCCAAGGCTCTATTCCCCAATAAGATAGATAGTAGCACAAACGCTTTTCGATGGGATTTTAGCCATGCTCTTGGCGCTACCTCACCTTTTAGTAGTTCTCCAGTGGTTAAATCTCTCTTACCTTTGCCCACCGCTAGGGTGAAAACTCTTTCTACTCTTCAGCATGCTCGTTATTTTCCTCCAGTTCGCATTAAAGAACAATGTTTATCACGTTCTCAAAGTAAAGCTCAAGATTTAGCGTTTAAAGTTACATATAACACTGAGTCTTTCTGTACACTCATTAAAGCCTTAACTTCTTCTCCTCCTTTGAAATTTTCATTAGGATCTGAACCTATTTCGTTGCATAATAATGCGTTTCCTATATGATAACCTCATTCTCAGGAAACCACTATCGCGCTCTCTATAGTGGTAAACCACCCCACCAGTTTTTTCTTTAATGATCATATGTTGATCCCTCCTCATCCTACTAAAAGAAAACTTACTTTTTTTCCATTTCACAAACAATTCATTGCTCAGATGTTTCACACGGACACATTTGTCAACTCTCTTTCAAATTTTCCATTTCTCCGCTCTCCAAATATACTTAAGATCCGCACCTATGTGATTCGCATTTTGATTTCTTATTCTTCTTTCTCCGCTAGATACAACACTTCCAAATATCCTCTTCGCAAATCATAATATTCAGTCCACAGCATTTAACCAAAATCTAGCTTCTCCTTGTTCTCCATACGAAACTTCAACACTTCTAGATCATGGTCAACGTCCTTCCACAAAGTTAAAACTGAACTTTCCATACACATCCTCCACTTTTCATATGTGTGTGAAACGAGAGTAGAAACACTCACATAGGAATGGCTATATGAGAGTAACGTAGATGGGCCTACGTCCAGCTCACCCTCTTTTACAGAGCACATTATTGCATTTTTCAATACCTTCACGATCGCAATCTAAAAGATTCACAGTTACACCCATCGCTATGTAGCGCGAATATACTCGTTACACGCGCATTAATCACTAGAGCGTGAACATGCAAAACACATTCCAATTCCAAAACTCCCACCAACATCAACACGTACCTCACATCCACACCGATTCATTTATACCATCGTAAGTATTATGGCGATTCTTATGCTCAGCACAAGTAACGAGATTATATTGAGTAGTATCATTCAAGAGAATCACGAATGGCAGACACGTGTGTACCTACATCGGTATATACTATTTTTAGATCAGCGACTCTTGTGTTTAAAAGTGACAGATTGAGCACGGATTGGGACCACTGGCGTGCTTTTTTATATATATATTGTATACAATGTATATCATAACAAACATTATTAGCAAAAACGAACATTTCTGACACTCTGTAAATTTGAAACTGTAAACACATTTTCATTAAAGAATAATAAAAGAAAAGTTTATAACAAATTAATGGTAAAGCATCGCACTAATCACTTACAACCATCTTATTTGCTTATTTAATCAATATACAACCCTGTTCCTCATAAAACTTCTCATCTCCTCTATCTCACAGACAAAATGTTTGAGAAATGGATCTTCTTCACCGTTGGTAACACAATCTCGTCTGAAAATAAAAAAAACAAAATACAAAATATATTAAGGTTCTAAGAAGGAAAAAAAAAATATTTTATTGATAAAGCGCTTAACCAATATATCAATGATCTTCCAATGAAACACTATTATTAATGCTATTCGCCATACATCTTAACAACTTGAATCACTTACAATAATTGCTCTGTACACACGATACACCTGTTACATCTAGTGTTTTCATTATGCATGTTGATGCACTCTTAAACGAAACTCTCAACTGTTCCCAACTAACTTCTTATTCTTACTACTCTACATTTTGAACCTATAAAAAATTTTTTTCCTGGCCCTTTATTCACGGATAATAATTCCTCATCCTCATCACTATTTTTTCTCAAAGAAAACTCCCTATGCTAATACATACCTTTAATTCTCCTAGTTCGGTTTTCCTAAACACAGTTAACCTAAAATAATCTATGAACCTTGGAAGCTCGATTCTCAATCTTTTTCAATAAACAACCACCACTCATTGCAATTATAATCCTTATCCTTATAAAACACCCTATACTCTAGAAGCCGGAAATCAAACCTTACTTTCCTTTCCTTCCAATGTTGTAGCTTCAATCTCCTGTCCCAAAAGCCAACCAAGACTAATTACGAGTAACATTTTCCTTCTCCCACAAGGATGCACTTTTGTATCCGACAAATGCACCTTCAGATACCCTTCCCATTGTTCTTTCCAAACAAGTCTGATTTCAAAAGATTCGTAACTTCCTGAATCTTCACCTGTTCATCCACATTTTTGTAACTTTTCAAACTTCCAGGTTGAAATTAAAACCATTATATCCTCAGTGGGATACTTCATTAGAACGCACCTCTTCAAACCCTCCTGCAACAATTTCATAGTTCAATTACCTTTTCTTTTCACTGGCAGGGGGAACTCTTTAACAATGAATTTATTTGTTAAAGATTATATGAAAAGGAAAATTTGAGATATCTATTTCCTCCTTTTCATTATCCAGTTTTATCTTCAATACGAAGACTTTCATAAATTGTCATAACACTCATTTTCTTTCTTCATGTAAATTTATTTTTTTTCTCTACGTAATCTCATAAAATCGTTTATCGAACTTCCAAAGTTCGCATTATTAAATTTTGTTATTTGCTCTAGAGCTAGCTTATTTTTATTTGATCATAACTCTGATATCAAATTGAAGAGTTCAAATCCCTCACACCTTCCCAGCCGTCCCTCCTCCGGACCTCCAAAAGTAATTCCTTTAGATTTCCCAAAATCATTATTTCTTAAGAAATGGTACCGATAAGTTGTTTTATAAAATCGGTTTCCTCGTAGTGAATTTTCTGATACGCATCTATATTGGATTATACATTTTTTTCTGTCCACCACACTGTTACCATTTTCCGGTCGTAAATATTTAGATTAAACAGTTTTTGGTAATTATGCAAGTTCATTCCACAATAAATCACTTTCGTTGGATATTGAATTTTTTTGCAAATTCCCTTTTTATTTGTAGAAGTTTTAAAGTTTAATTTCTTTATTTGAATGCTTTAAAGACACAGTGAGATTTGGTTTATAAGTTTTCCGTTACTACAGGAACTAGACAACGATTAACCAAACTAATTTTTTTAATATTTTTCTTCTTGCGTTTCCCCCAGCACTTTAGATAATCTTTCTCACGAGCGTTATTTTCAAAGTGAATAAATTCATGCACAAATTTTTTTTTACCACTTAATTACTTTTATATTTTTGCACCTACCTCCCTTTAGTAGTGACCCACTAATTTTCACTCTACTCTTATGTCAATTTATATATGTATCTTTTCTTTGTTGTATCCTATAAAGCTAAATCCTTTCCATTTGTATCTAAACTTTTAATATAGAAAGTTTTTTTGGGAATATTTCTGGCCTTTTAAGCTTTATAACGATCGATATTCTCCTACTAATCTAAAGCAGTGAGGCCCTAAAGTTCTAAATGAAGCCATAAGAACACGTTATTGTCCTCCACAACTAATAATACATAATAATAATATAAATAATAATAATCAATCAATAATAATAATATATAATAATAATAACTCTAATAATAATAAATAATAATGATAATCAATAATAATAATAATTAAAATACATAATAATTATGGAAAAATTAATTATTTCACTCGCTCTCGGACTTCGCGTGTATATTTTTTTAGTGTTATAGTTTATATATTCTTTTTTAATTGTTGCCCCTTAAACACCCTATTGTGACCAAAGAATAATCGCTATTATCCATCCCATGAATTTTTTTATCATCATATTAGAATTCAAAAGTCCTCACCCTCGTTCTTTTTTTTTTGAACAATCTAACTTGCTTATTGGATTATGTCTTAAACATAAAATTTAACCCAAACCACACTCACTATAGCGCGTTCACTACCAGAACCAATCAACTTACCAATTTATTTTTAGTTATAAAAGTTATATAAATATTTTTATATAATCTTGGCTCCGTTTTTTTTAAATTCTTTGCATCAATTTTCATCGGACCAAGATGTTAAAATTCATTTTTATTTTTGTTTAAAATTTGGTACACTTTTTGAAATTTATTACCTTAATGTGGTTTCTCAAGAAAATTTGTTTAACATTTTTGTACCTTAATGCTCAAGAATAGATACTTTTATTTCATTTATTTTTAAAGTTAAAAGCAACTTACTTTGTCATAACTTTCTAAGAAAATTTGTTTAAAATGTATCAACCCAAGTAGAGATTTTATTTCATTTTTAATTTTAAAGTTCACAGCGTCATATTTTGTCAAAAATTTTTAAGAAAAATTAGCTTAAAATTTTATTGCTATAATACTTATCTATTAGAATGAATAATGTTAAATTTTTATTTTTTGAAATTTATGTAATTTTTTCTTGAAGTTAAGACACTATTATAAGCTAACTTGTTAATTTTATTTTTGTTATAATTTAACATGTTCCTATGTTCCAATGTCATAAAACTTATTAATCTTTTTCACTAAATGTTAAAAATGTATCACTTTGAAATTTTTTTATTTATTTTTTAGTTCTTGATGGTTCTGAAACCATTGTTCTGCGTCTAGTATTGGACCTTTTGTGTAGCGGACCTTTTATAGCGGACCTATTACCTGAAATAATATATCTAAGAAATTTGATGTGTTTGAACATTTACGTTAAATGATTTTTTCTTTAAAATGAGAAGCAGCGAGATTAGTCGACTTTTCTACTATACAGAGCCCTTATACGTTTACTTCGCCCACATAGAAGAAGATTTTTTGTGGCGAAATATATATATATATATATTATATATAATATATATATATATATATATAATATATATAGAATATATATATATTATATTAATAATATATATCTATATATACTATATATTATATAATAACTTATATATATAATAACTACTATATTAATTATGATGTTGGATGAAGTTTGCGAAAAAGTCGACTATAGATCATTAATGAAGAATGGGTATTAGGAGCAATGGCCTTGAAGGAACGATATCTTCGCATAAGTTCAAGAAAGAAATTTTTCAAGTATCA